>CAXARX010000112.1:57500-64656 GCA_963971425.1 Bryoerythrophyllum caledonicum | reverse complement strand
GGATGCCCGCATGGGATGCCCGCATAGGATACCCGCATAGTAATCAAAATTCACTAATTCGACTGCTCGAATTTATGACAATTCACTTCAATATGATGACAAAAAAAATTCCTCGAATTATTTTCCCAAAGCAACCACAGAATCAAAATCCTTGTAAACAATGGTTTCTTTTTTTAAATGACTAAAATAAAAAATATTTTAATGAATGCTTCTATTTCATGTGTTGTTTATTTTTAGATAATGTAGGATCTTTTTGGATGGGGAATTGTTTGGGGAATTTGCAGGGATGGGTTACATGGGGCAATGTATGGATATTATTAGACATGGGGGTCCCACATGGGCTTAGGAAGGTCCCAGTATTTTTTTGGTATTAAAATAAAATATATTTTGATGTGTTGTATATTTTTAGATAATGTAGGATTCTTTTGGATGGGAAATTGTTTGGGGAATTTGCAGGGATGGGTTATGGGGGGCAATGTATGGATATTATTGGACATGGGGGTCCTACATGGACTTAGGAAGGTCCCTGTATTTTTTTGGTATTAAAATAAAATATATTTTGATGTGTTGTATATTTTTAGATAATGTAGGATCTTTTTGGATGGGAAATTGTTTGGGGAATTTGCAGGGATGGGTTATGGGGGGCAATGTATGGATATTATTGGACATGGGGGTCCCACATGGGCTTAGGAAGGTCCCTGTATTTTTTTGGTATTAAAATAAAATATATTTTGATGTGTTGTATATTTTTAGATAATGTAGGATTCTTTTGAATGGGAAATTGTTTGGGGAATTTGCAGGGATGGGTTACATGGGGCAATGTATGGATATTATTAGACTTTGGGGTCCCACATGGGCTTAGGAAGGTCCCTGTATTTTTTTGGTATTAAAATAAAATATATTTTGATGTGTTGTATATTTTTAGATAATGTAGGATTCTTTTGGATGGGAAATTGTTTGGGGAATTTGCAGGGATGGGTTATGTGGGGCAATGTATGGATATTATTGGACATGAGGGTCCCACATGGACTTAGGAAGGTCCCTGTATTTTTTTGGTATTAAAATAAAATATATTTTGATGTGTTGTATATTTTTAGATAATGTAGGATTCTTTTGGATGGGAAATTGTTTGGGGAATTTGCAGGGATGGGTTATGTGGGGCAATGTATGGATATTATTGGACATGGGGGTCCCACATGGACTTAGGAAGGTCCCTGTATTTTTTTGGTAATAAAATAAAATATATTTTGATGTGTTGTATATTTTTAGATAATGTAGGATCTTTTTGGATGGGGAATTGTTTGGGGAATTTGCAGGGATGGGTTATGGGGGGCAATGTATGGATATTATTGGACATGGGGGTCCCACATGGGCTTAGGAAGGTCCCTGTATTTTTTTGGTATTAAAATAAAATATATTTTGATGTGTTGTATATTTTTAGATAATGTAGGATTCTTTTGGATGGGAAATTGTTTGGGGAATTTGCAGGGATGGGTTATGTGGGGCAATGTATGGATATTATTGGACATGGGGGTCCCACATGGACTTAGGAAGGTCCCTGTATTTTTTTGGTATTAAAATAAAATATATTTTGATGTGTTGTATATTTTTAGATAATGTAGGATTCTTTTGGATGGGAAATTGTTTGGGGAATTTGCAGGGATGGGTTATGTGGGCCAATGTATGGATATTATTGGACATGGGGGTCCCACATGGACTTAGGAAGGTCCCTGTATTTTTTTGGTATTAAAATAAAATATATTTTGATGTGTTGTATATTTTTAGATAATGTAGGATTCTTTTGAATGGGAAATTGTTTGGGGAATTTGCAGGGATGGGTTACATGGGGCAATGTATGGATATTATTAGACTTTGGGGTCCCACATGGGCTTAGGAAGGTCCCTGTATTTTTTTGGTATTAAAATAAAATATATTTTGATGTGTTGTATATTTTTAGATAATGTAGGATTCTTTTGGATGGGAAATTGTTTGGGGAATTTGCAGGGATGGGTTATGGGGGGCAATGTATGGATATTATTGGACATGGGGGTCCCACATGGGCTTAGGAAGGTCCCTGTATTTTTTTGGTATTAAAATAAAATATATTTTGATGTGTTGTATATTTTTAGATAATGTAGGATTCTTTTGAATGGGAAATTGTTTGGGGAATTTGCAGGGATGGGTTAAATGGGGCAATGTGTGGATATAATTAGACTTTCGGGTCCCACATGGGCTTAGGAAGGTCCCTGTATTTTTTTGGTATTAAAATAAAATATATTTTGATGTGTTGTATATTTTTAGATAATGTAGGATTCTTTTGGATGGGAAATTGTTTGGGGAATTTGCAGGGATGGGTTATGGGGGGCAATGTATGGATATTATTGGACATGGGGGTCCTACATGGACTTAGGAAGGTCCCTGTATTTTTTTGGTATTAAAATAAAATATATTTTGATGTGTTGTATATTTTTAGATAATGTAGGATCTTTTTGGATGGGAAATTGTTTGGGGAATTTGCAGGGATGGGTTATGGGGGGCAATGTATGGATATTATTGGACATGGGGGTCCCACATGGGCTTAGGAAGGTCCCTGTATTTTTTTGGTATTAAAATAAAATATATTTTGATGTGTTGTATATTTTTAGATAATGTAGGATTCTTTTGAATGGGAAATTGTTTGGGGAATTTGCAGGGATGGGTTAAATGGGGCAATGTATGGATATTATTAGACTTTGGGGTCCCACATGGGCTTAGGAAGGTCCCTGTATTTTTTTGGTATTAAAATAAAATATATTTTGATGTGTTGTATATTTTTAGATAATGTAGGATTCTTTTGGATGGGAAATTGTTTGGGGAATTTGCAGGGATGGGTTATGTGGGGCAATGTATGGATATTATTGGACATGAGGGTCCCACATGGACTTAGGAAGGTCCCTGTATTTTTTTGGTATTAAAATAAAATATATTTTGATGTGTTGTATATTTTTAGATAATGTAGGATTCTTTTGGATGGGAAATTGTTTGGGGAATTTGCAGGGATGGGTTATGTGGGGCAATGTATGGATATTATTGGACATGGGGGTCCCACATGGACTTAGGAAGGTCCCTGTATTTTTTTGGTAATAAAATAAAATATATTTTGATGTGTTGTATATTTTTAGATAATGTAGGATCTTTTTGGATGGGGAATTGTTTGGGGAATTTGCAGGGATGGGTTATGGGGGGCAATGTATGGATATTATTGGACATGGGGGTCCCACATGGGCTTAGGAAGGTCCCTGTATTTTTTTGGTATTAAAATAAAATATATTTTGATGTGTTGTATATTTTTAGATAATGTAGGATTCTTTTGGATGGGAAATTGTTTGGGGAATTTGCAGGGATGGGTTATGGGGGGCAATGTATGGATATTATTGGACATGGGGGTCCCACATGGATTTAGGAAGGTCCCTGTATTTTTTTGGTATTAAAATAAAATATATTTTGATGTGTTGTATATTTTTAGATAATGTAGGATTCTTTTGAATGGGAATTTTTTTTTTTATTTATATTTATTTACTTTTTTTCTTTTTAAAAGTTTCTTGAGGGACACCCGGGACTCCAACACCCGGGACTCCCACTGCTGTCCCGGGAGTCACAGTCCCGACCGTCCCAGAGGAAGTGGGGGGTCTTCCAAAAAAAATAGTGGTAACCGAACTCCCCTGAGCCGGCAGGTGGGGGGGCCTGCCGGCTCCCACAGAGAGTAATATGAGGGGGACTGCGTCCCGCTCCGGCAGAGGACGTCCGGGATCGCGCTCCGGGGTTCCAAGGAGTCCCAGGAGACCAAGTCCCGACTGTCCCAGGACTCCCGGGACTGCCAGGAGTCGGGAGTCGGGACTCCCGGGACTCCCAGGACTCCCAGGACTCCCAAGACTCCCGGGACTGCCAGGAGTCGGGAGTCGGGACTCCCGGGACTCCCAGGACTCCCAAGACTCGGAGTCCCGGGAGTCGGGAGTCGGGACTCCCGGGACTCCCAGGACGCCCAGGACTCGGAGTCCCGGGACCCGGGAGTTGGGACTCCCAGGACGCCCAGGACTCGGAGTCCCGGGACCCGGGAGTTGGGACTCCCAGGACTCCCAGGACTCGGAGTCCCGGGACCCGGGAGTTGGGACTCCCAGGACTCCCAGGACTCGGAGTCCCGGGACCCGGGAGTCGGGACTCCCAGGACTCGCAGGACTCCGTCACCCGGGACCCGGGAGTCGGGGCTCCCAGGACTCGGAGTCCCGGGACCCGGGAGTTGGGACTCCCAGGACTCCCAGGACTCGGAGTCCCGGGACCCGGGAGTTGGGACTCCCAGGACGCCCAGGACTCGGAGTCCCGGGACCCGGGAGTCGGGACTCCGAGGACTCGCAGGACTCCGTCACCCGGGACCCGGGAGTCGGGACTCCCAGGACGCCCAGGACTCGGAGTCCCGGGACCCGGGAGTTGGGACTCCCAGGACTCCCAGGACTCGGAGTCCCGGGACCCGGGAGTTGGGACTCCCAGGACGCCCAGGACTCGGAGTCCCGGGACCCGGGAGTCGGGACTCCGAGGACTCGCAGGACTCCGTCACCCGGGACCCGGGAGTCGGGACTCCCAGGACGCCCAGGACTCGGAGTCCCGGGACCCGGGAGTTGGGACTCCCAGGACTCCCAGGACTCGGAGTCCCGGGACCCGGGAGTCGGGACTCCCAGGACTCGCAGGACTCCGTCACCCGGGACCCGGGAGTCGGGGCTCCCAGGACTCGGAGTCCCGGGACCCGGGAGTTGGGACTCCCAGGACTCCCAGGACTCGGAGTCCCGGGACCCGGGAGTCGGGACTCCCAGGACTCCCAGGACTCGGAGTCCCGGGACCCGGGAGTTGGGACTCCCAGGACGCCCAGGACTCGGAGTCCCGGGACCCGGGAGTCGGGACTCCCAGGACTCCCAGGACTCGGGGTCCCGGGAGTCGGGACTCCGAGGACTCGCAGGACTCCGTCACCCGGGACCCGGGAGTCGGGACTCCCAGGACGCCCAGGACTCGGAGTCCCGGGACCCGGGAGTTGGGACTCCCAGGACTCCCAGGACTCGGAGTCCCGGGACCCGGGAGTCGGGACTCCCAGGACTCGCAGGACTCCGTCACCCGGGACCCGGGAGTCGGGGCTCCCAGGACTCGGAGTCCCGGGACCCGGGAGTTGGGACTCCCAGGACTCCCAGGACTCGGAGTCCCGGGACCCGGGAGTCGGGACTCCCAGGACTCCCAGGACTCGGAGTCCCGGGACCCGGGAGTTGGGACTCCCAGGACGCCCAGGACTCGGAGTCCCGGGACCCGGGAGTCGGGACTCCCAGGACTCCCAGGACTCGGGGTCCCGGGAGTCGGGACTCCGAGGACTCGCAGGACTCCGTCACCCGGGACCCGGGAGTCGGGACTCCCAGGACTCCCAGGACTCGCAGGACTCGCAGGACTCGGCGGCAGTGCTCCGGGGTTTGAAACCGGGAGTCCTAGGACTCCGGGGTTTCAGTCGTGGGACTCCCAGGACTCGGCGGCAGTGCTCCGGGGTTGGAGACCGGGTGTCCTGGGACTCGGGGGTTTCAGTGCTGGGACTCCCGGGAGTCGAGGCGCGGTGGTTGTCCCGGCCGGGACTCCAGCCGGGAGGAAAAATGGGGGGTCTTCCAAAAAAATTGTGCCTGGGGAAGTGCCTTCGACCCGGGAGGGGGGGGCCTGCCGAATCCCACAGAACGTATTGTAAGGAGGGGTGGTGTCCCTCCTGAGATGAGTCCCGGGAGTCGGGACGCGCCGGGACTCCCGGCGTCCCGGTACGCAGGGACGTCGGGAGAG
This sequence comes from Bryoerythrophyllum caledonicum, assembly GCA_963971425.1. NCBI lineage: Eukaryota > Viridiplantae > Streptophyta > Bryopsida > Pottiales > Pottiaceae > Bryoerythrophyllum > Bryoerythrophyllum caledonicum. The sequence continues at coordinate 58,821 of CAXARX010000112.1, read as the reverse complement.
GAAAATCGGGGGGTCTTCCAAAAAATTTGTGCCTGGGGAAGTGCCCTCGACCCGGGAGGGGGGGGGCCTGCCGAATCCCACAGAACGTATTGTAAGGAGGGGTGGTGTCCCTCCTGAGATGAGTCCCGGGAGTCGGGACGCGCCGGGACTCCCGGCGTCCCGGTACGCAGGGACGTCGGGAGAGGAAAATCGGGGGGTCTTCCAAAAAATTTGTGCCTGGGGAAGTGCCCTCGACCCGGGAGGGGGGGGGCCTGCCGAATCCCACAGAACGTATTGTAAGGAGGGGTGGTGTCCCTCCTGAGATGAGTCCCGGGAGTCGGGACGCGCCGGGACTCCCGGCGTCCCGGTACGCAGGGACGTCGGGAGAGGAAAATCGGGGGGTCTTCCAAAAAATTTGTGCCTGGGGAAGTGCCCTCGACCCGGGAGGGGGGGGGCCTGCCGAATCCCACAGAACGTATTGTAAGGAGGGGTGGTGTCCCTCCTGAGATGAGTCCCGGGAGTCGGGACGCGCCGGGACTCCCGGCGTCCCGGTACGCAGGGACGTCGGGAGAGGAAAATCGGGGGGTCTTCCAAAAAATTTGTGCCTGGGGAAGTGCCCTCGACCCGGGAGGGGGGGGGCCTGCCGAATCCCACAGAACGTATTGTAAGGAGGGGTGGTGTCCCTCCTGAGATGAGTCCCGGGACGCCGGGACTCGGGAAGATGTTGGTTAAGGGATCCCTCGGGAGTGACGAGCCACCGCAGCGCTTACGAGCAAACGCGGTGGGCTTCAGAGCTCGGACGTCTTTGGCACGTCCTGTATCTTAGCGGTTTCCTCGAGAATTCGGGACCGCGAGTCGCTTTTGTTTAAGCGGGCCGCGAATCCCAATTCGAGAACTAAAGTTGGAAACGCAGCGGCGCCCCGGCGCCGCTCGTTGCGAACGTACATATCGGACTGCCCCAACGAACGAGCACACGGCGCGTATTTACGCATTTTTGGCGCCCCGAGATCGAGTGGCGGGACGCCGACTGTGACCCGGTTGAACGGGCGCGAACTGCTGCGAACCTACATCGTACCACCTGTGATCCGGTAAAGAGACGGGAACCAAGGGCAGCCAAGGCGTCCTCCCGCGCCCCGGTGAGGTGGATTAACCTCCGAGTCGGCCTGTTGAGTTAAGTCTCCTCGTCGACTTTGAGCCCCCTTTTGAAAACCCATGCAGTTCGCGTTACGGCTAGATCGAGTCTTTGATGGTGTCCCGAGGCATTCTTTTGGAGCCCCGATTGCGCGTATTGGTCGGGACGTGAGTTTTTGAGTGGCGGGATCCCCGACGGGGACCCGATCGC
>CAXARX010000112.1:40000-47500 GCA_963971425.1 Bryoerythrophyllum caledonicum | reverse complement strand
GAAGGCGGGTGTGACTTGGACGGTGGCGTGACGTGGACTCGTGGAGGTTAGTGTAGTGGTCGGATTCCGACAGGTGCTGCGGATGTGGAACATTTATGCACTTTTGCGGCGTCTCACATCCATCCGGTTTCAATTCCAATTTACTAAACCCATATGGTTTGGCAGCGAAAGTTTGCGGGTGTATAGAATGCCAGCGGGAGCGGAGGCGTGACTAGGACGGCGCCGTGACGTGGACTAGGAGTTAGGTGGCGCAGTGAATGCCCGCATGGGATGCCCGCATAGGATGCCCGCATGGGATGCCCGCATAGGATACCCGCATAGTAATCAAAATTCACTAATTCGACTGCTCGAATTTATGACAATTCACTTCAATATGATGACAAAAAAAATTCCTCGAATTATTTTCCCAAAGCAACCACAGAATCAAAATCCTTGTAAACAATGGTTTCTTTTTTTAAATGACTAAAATAAAAAATATTTTAATGAATGCTTCTATTTCATGTGTTGTTTATTTTTAGATAATGTAGGATCTTTTTGGATGGGGAATTGTTTGGGGAATTTGCAGGGATGGGTTACATGGGGCAATGTATGGATATTATTAGACATGGGGGTCCCACATGGGCTTAGGAAGGTCCCAGTATTTTTTTGGTATTAAAATAAAATATATTTTGATGTGTTGTATATTTTTAGATAATGTAGGATTCTTTTGGATGGGAAATTGTTTGGGGAATTTGCAGGGATGGGTTATGGGGGGCAATGTATGGATATTATTGGACATGGGGGTCCTACATGGACTTAGGAAGGTCCCTGTATTTTTTTGGTATTAAAATAAAATATATTTTGATGTGTTGTATATTTTTAGATAATGTAGGATCTTTTTGGATGGGAAATTGTTTGGGGAATTTGCAGGGATGGGTTATGGGGGGCAATGTATGGATATTATTGGACATGGGGGTCCCACATGGGCTTAGGAAGGTCCCTGTATTTTTTTGGTATTAAAATAAAATATATTTTGATGTGTTGTATATTTTTAGATAATGTAGGATTCTTTTGAATGGGAAATTGTTTGGGGAATTTGCAGGGATGGGTTACATGGGGCAATGTATGGATATTATTAGACTTTGGGGTCCCACATGGGCTTAGGAAGGTCCCTGTATTTTTTTGGTATTAAAATAAAATATATTTTGATGTGTTGTATATTTTTAGATAATGTAGGATTCTTTTGGATGGGAAATTGTTTGGGGAATTTGCAGGGATGGGTTATGTGGGGCAATGTATGGATATTATTGGACATGAGGGTCCCACATGGACTTAGGAAGGTCCCTGTATTTTTTTGGTATTAAAATAAAATATATTTTGATGTGTTGTATATTTTTAGATAATGTAGGATTCTTTTGGATGGGAAATTGTTTGGGGAATTTGCAGGGATGGGTTATGTGGGGCAATGTATGGATATTATTGGACATGGGGGTCCCACATGGACTTAGGAAGGTCCCTGTATTTTTTTGGTAATAAAATAAAATATATTTTGATGTGTTGTATATTTTTAGATAATGTAGGATCTTTTTGGATGGGGAATTGTTTGGGGAATTTGCAGGGATGGGTTATGGGGGGCAATGTATGGATATTATTGGACATGGGGGTCCCACATGGGCTTAGGAAGGTCCCTGTATTTTTTTGGTATTAAAATAAAATATATTTTGATGTGTTGTATATTTTTAGATAATGTAGGATTCTTTTGGATGGGAAATTGTTTGGGGAATTTGCAGGGATGGGTTATGTGGGGCAATGTATGGATATTATTGGACATGGGGGTCCCACATGGACTTAGGAAGGTCCCTGTATTTTTTTGGTATTAAAATAAAATATATTTTGATGTGTTGTATATTTTTAGATAATGTAGGATTCTTTTGGATGGGAAATTGTTTGGGGAATTTGCAGGGATGGGTTATGTGGGCCAATGTATGGATATTATTGGACATGGGGGTCCCACATGGACTTAGGAAGGTCCCTGTATTTTTTTGGTATTAAAATAAAATATATTTTGATGTGTTGTATATTTTTAGATAATGTAGGATTCTTTTGAATGGGAAATTGTTTGGGGAATTTGCAGGGATGGGTTACATGGGGCAATGTATGGATATTATTAGACTTTGGGGTCCCACATGGGCTTAGGAAGGTCCCTGTATTTTTTTGGTATTAAAATAAAATATATTTTGATGTGTTGTATATTTTTAGATAATGTAGGATTCTTTTGGATGGGAAATTGTTTGGGGAATTTGCAGGGATGGGTTATGGGGGGCAATGTATGGATATTATTGGACATGGGGGTCCCACATGGGCTTAGGAAGGTCCCTGTATTTTTTTGGTATTAAAATAAAATATATTTTGATGTGTTGTATATTTTTAGATAATGTAGGATTCTTTTGAATGGGAAATTGTTTGGGGAATTTGCAGGGATGGGTTAAATGGGGCAATGTGTGGATATAATTAGACTTTCGGGTCCCACATGGGCTTAGGAAGGTCCCTGTATTTTTTTGGTATTAAAATAAAATATATTTTGATGTGTTGTATATTTTTAGATAATGTAGGATTCTTTTGGATGGGAAATTGTTTGGGGAATTTGCAGGGATGGGTTATGGGGGGCAATGTATGGATATTATTGGACATGGGGGTCCTACATGGACTTAGGAAGGTCCCTGTATTTTTTTGGTATTAAAATAAAATATATTTTGATGTGTTGTATATTTTTAGATAATGTAGGATCTTTTTGGATGGGAAATTGTTTGGGGAATTTGCAGGGATGGGTTATGGGGGGCAATGTATGGATATTATTGGACATGGGGGTCCCACATGGGCTTAGGAAGGTCCCTGTATTTTTTTGGTATTAAAATAAAATATATTTTGATGTGTTGTATATTTTTAGATAATGTAGGATTCTTTTGAATGGGAAATTGTTTGGGGAATTTGCAGGGATGGGTTAAATGGGGCAATGTATGGATATTATTAGACTTTGGGGTCCCACATGGGCTTAGGAAGGTCCCTGTATTTTTTTGGTATTAAAATAAAATATATTTTGATGTGTTGTATATTTTTAGATAATGTAGGATTCTTTTGGATGGGAAATTGTTTGGGGAATTTGCAGGGATGGGTTATGTGGGGCAATGTATGGATATTATTGGACATGAGGGTCCCACATGGACTTAGGAAGGTCCCTGTATTTTTTTGGTATTAAAATAAAATATATTTTGATGTGTTGTATATTTTTAGATAATGTAGGATTCTTTTGGATGGGAAATTGTTTGGGGAATTTGCAGGGATGGGTTATGTGGGGCAATGTATGGATATTATTGGACATGGGGGTCCCACATGGACTTAGGAAGGTCCCTGTATTTTTTTGGTAATAAAATAAAATATATTTTGATGTGTTGTATATTTTTAGATAATGTAGGATCTTTTTGGATGGGGAATTGTTTGGGGAATTTGCAGGGATGGGTTATGGGGGGCAATGTATGGATATTATTGGACATGGGGGTCCCACATGGGCTTAGGAAGGTCCCTGTATTTTTTTGGTATTAAAATAAAATATATTTTGATGTGTTGTATATTTTTAGATAATGTAGGATTCTTTTGGATGGGAAATTGTTTGGGGAATTTGCAGGGATGGGTTATGGGGGGCAATGTATGGATATTATTGGACATGGGGGTCCCACATGGATTTAGGAAGGTCCCTGTATTTTTTTGGTATTAAAATAAAATATATTTTGATGTGTTGTATATTTTTAGATAATGTAGGATTCTTTTGAATGGGAATTTTTTTTTTTATTTATATTTATTTACTTTTTTTCTTTTTAAAAGTTTCTTGAGGGACACCCGGGACTCCAACACCCGGGACTCCCACTGCTGTCCCGGGAGTCACAGTCCCGACCGTCCCAGAGGAAGTGGGGGGTCTTCCAAAAAAAATAGTGGTAACCGAACTCCCCTGAGCCGGCAGGTGGGGGGGCCTGCCGGCTCCCACAGAGAGTAATATGAGGGGGACTGCGTCCCGCTCCGGCAGAGGACGTCCGGGATCGCGCTCCGGGGTTCCAAGGAGTCCCAGGAGACCAAGTCCCGACTGTCCCAGGACTCCCGGGACTGCCAGGAGTCGGGAGTCGGGACTCCCGGGACTCCCAGGACTCCCAGGACTCCCAAGACTCCCGGGACTGCCAGGAGTCGGGAGTCGGGACTCCCGGGACTCCCAGGACTCCCAAGACTCGGAGTCCCGGGAGTCGGGAGTCGGGACTCCCGGGACTCCCAGGACGCCCAGGACTCGGAGTCCCGGGACCCGGGAGTTGGGACTCCCAGGACGCCCAGGACTCGGAGTCCCGGGACCCGGGAGTTGGGACTCCCAGGACTCCCAGGACTCGGAGTCCCGGGACCCGGGAGTTGGGACTCCCAGGACTCCCAGGACTCGGAGTCCCGGGACCCGGGAGTCGGGACTCCCAGGACTCGCAGGACTCCGTCACCCGGGACCCGGGAGTCGGGGCTCCCAGGACTCGGAGTCCCGGGACCCGGGAGTTGGGACTCCCAGGACTCCCAGGACTCGGAGTCCCGGGACCCGGGAGTTGGGACTCCCAGGACGCCCAGGACTCGGAGTCCCGGGACCCGGGAGTCGGGACTCCGAGGACTCGCAGGACTCCGTCACCCGGGACCCGGGAGTCGGGACTCCCAGGACGCCCAGGACTCGGAGTCCCGGGACCCGGGAGTTGGGACTCCCAGGACTCCCAGGACTCGGAGTCCCGGGACCCGGGAGTTGGGACTCCCAGGACGCCCAGGACTCGGAGTCCCGGGACCCGGGAGTCGGGACTCCGAGGACTCGCAGGACTCCGTCACCCGGGACCCGGGAGTCGGGACTCCCAGGACGCCCAGGACTCGGAGTCCCGGGACCCGGGAGTTGGGACTCCCAGGACTCCCAGGACTCGGAGTCCCGGGACCCGGGAGTCGGGACTCCCAGGACTCGCAGGACTCCGTCACCCGGGACCCGGGAGTCGGGGCTCCCAGGACTCGGAGTCCCGGGACCCGGGAGTTGGGACTCCCAGGACTCCCAGGACTCGGAGTCCCGGGACCCGGGAGTCGGGACTCCCAGGACTCCCAGGACTCGGAGTCCCGGGACCCGGGAGTTGGGACTCCCAGGACGCCCAGGACTCGGAGTCCCGGGACCCGGGAGTCGGGACTCCCAGGACTCCCAGGACTCGGGGTCCCGGGAGTCGGGACTCCGAGGACTCGCAGGACTCCGTCACCCGGGACCCGGGAGTCGGGACTCCCAGGACGCCCAGGACTCGGAGTCCCGGGACCCGGGAGTTGGGACTCCCAGGACTCCCAGGACTCGGAGTCCCGGGACCCGGGAGTCGGGACTCCCAGGACTCGCAGGACTCCGTCACCCGGGACCCGGGAGTCGGGGCTCCCAGGACTCGGAGTCCCGGGACCCGGGAGTTGGGACTCCCAGGACTCCCAGGACTCGGAGTCCCGGGACCCGGGAGTCGGGACTCCCAGGACTCCCAGGACTCGGAGTCCCGGGACCCGGGAGTTGGGACTCCCAGGACGCCCAGGACTCGGAGTCCCGGGACCCGGGAGTCGGGACTCCCAGGACTCCCAGGACTCGGGGTCCCGGGAGTCGGGACTCCGAGGACTCGCAGGACTCCGTCACCCGGGACCCGGGAGTCGGGACTCCCAGGACTCCCAGGACTCGCAGGACTCGCAGGACTCGGCGGCAGTGCTCCGGGGTTTGAAACCGGGAGTCCTAGGACTCCGGGGTTTCAGTCGTGGGACTCCCAGGACTCGGCGGCAGTGCTCCGGGGTTGGAGACCGGGTGTCCTGGGACTCGGGGGTTTCAGTGCTGGGACTCCCGGGAGTCGAGGCGCGGTGGTTGTCCCGGCCGGGACTCCAGCCGGGAGGAAAAATGGGGGGTCTTCCAAAAAAATTGTGCCTGGGGAAGTGCCTTCGACCCGGGAGGGGGGGGCCTGCCGAATCCCACAGAACGTATTGTAAGGAGGGGTGGTGTCCCTCCTGAGATGAGTCCCGGGAGTCGGGACGCGCCGGGACTCCCGGCGTCCCGGTACGCAGGGACGTCGGGAGAGGAAAATCGGGGGGTCTTCCAAAAAATTTGTGCCTGGGGAAGTGCCCTCGACCCGGGAGGGGGGGGGCCTGCCGAATCCCACAGAACGTATTGTAAGGAGGGGTGGTGTCCCTCCTGAGATGAGTCCCGGGAGTCGGGACGCGCCGGGACTCCCGGCGTCCCGGTACGCAGGGACGTCGGGAGAGGAAAATCGGGGGGTCTTCCAAAAAATTTGTGCCTGGGGAAGTGCCCTCGACCCGGGAGGGGGGGGGCCTGCCGAATCCCACAGAACGTATTGTAAGGAGGGGTGGTGTCCCTCCTGAGATGAGTCCCGGGAGTCGGGACGCGCCGGGACTCCCGGCGTCCCGGTACGCAGGGACGTCGGGAGAGGAAAATCGGGGGGTCTTCCAAAAAATTTGTGCCTGGGGAAGTGCCCTCGACCCGGGAGGGGGGGGGCCTGCCGAATCCCACAGAACGTATTGTAAGGAGGGGTGGTGTCCCTCCTGAGATGAGTCCCGGGAGTCGGGACGCGCCGGGACTCCCGGCGTCCCGGTACGCAGGGACGTCGGGAGAGGAAAATCGGGGGGTCTTCCAAAAAATTTGTGCCTGGGGAAGTGCCCTCGACCCGGGAGGGGGGGGGCCTGCCGAATCCCACAGAACGTATTGTAAGGAGGGGTGGTGTCCCTCCTGAGATGAGTCCCGGGACGCCGGGACTCGGGAAGATGTTGGTTAAGGGATCCCTCGGGAGTGACGAGCCACCGCAGCGCTTACGAGCAAACGCGGTGGGCTTCAGAGCTCGGACGTCTTTGGCACGTCCTGTATCTTAGCGGTTTCCTCGAGAATTCGGGACCGCGAGTCGCTTTTGTTTAAGCGGGCCGCGAATCCCAATTCGAGAACTAAAGTTGGAAACGCAGCGGCGCCCCGGCGCCGCTCGTTGCGAACGTACATATCGGACTGCCCCAACGAACGAGCACACGGCGCGTATTTACGCATTTTTGGCGCCCCGAGATCGAGTGGCGGGACGCCGACTGTGACCCGGTTGAACGGGCGCGAACTGCTGCGAACCTACATCGTACCACCTGTGATCCGGTAAAGAGACGGGAACCAAGGGCAGCCAAGGCGTCCTCCCGCGCCCCGGTGAGGTGGATTAACCTCCGAGTCGGCCTGTTGAGTTAAGTCTCCTCGTCGACTTTGAGCCCCCTTTTGAAAACCCATGCAGTTCGCGTTACGGCTAGATCGAGTCTTTGATGGTGTCCCGAGGCATTCTTTTGGAGCCCCGATTGCGCGTATTGGTCGGGACGTGAGTTTTTGAGTGGCGGGATCCCCGACGGGGACCCGATCGCAACGGGCACGAACTGCTCTGCTAACCTACATCGTACCGGCTGTGATCCGGTAAAGAGACGGGA
>CAXARX010000112.1:25000-30000 GCA_963971425.1 Bryoerythrophyllum caledonicum | reverse complement strand
AATGGCATCGGGGATCGATTTCTTTCGAGATAGTTACTTGGAACAGCTGAGTTGGCATTTGGCTCTGCTGGAAGGCGGGTGTGACTTGGACGGTGGCGTGACGTGGACTCGTGGAGGTTAGTGTAGTGGTCGGATTCCGACAGGTGCTGCGGATGTGGAACATTTATGCACTTTTGCGGCGTCTCACATCCATCCGGTTTCAATTCCAATTTACTAAACCCATATGGTTTGGCAGCGAAAGTTTGCGGGTGTATAGAATGCCAGCGGGAGCGGAGGCGTGACTAGGACGGCGCCGTGACGTGGACTAGGAGTTAGGTGGCGCAGTGAATGCCCGCATGGGATGCCCGCATAGGATGCCCGCATGGGATGCCCGCATAGGATACCCGCATAGTAATCAAAATTCACTAATTCGACTGCTCGAATTTATGACAATTCACTTCAATATGATGACAAAAAAAATTCCTCGAATTATTTTCCCAAAGCAACCACAGAATCAAAATCCTTGTAAACAATGGTTTCTTTTTTTAAATGACTAAAATAAAAAATATTTTAATGAATGCTTCTATTTCATGTGTTGTTTATTTTTAGATAATGTAGGATCTTTTTGGATGGGGAATTGTTTGGGGAATTTGCAGGGATGGGTTACATGGGGCAATGTATGGATATTATTAGACATGGGGGTCCCACATGGGCTTAGGAAGGTCCCAGTATTTTTTTGGTATTAAAATAAAATATATTTTGATGTGTTGTATATTTTTAGATAATGTAGGATTCTTTTGGATGGGAAATTGTTTGGGGAATTTGCAGGGATGGGTTATGTGGGGCAATGTATGGATATTATTGGACATGAGGGTCCCACATGGACTTAGGAAGGTCCCTGTATTTTTTTGGTATTAAAATAAAATATATTTTGATGTGTTGTATATTTTTAGATAATGTAGGATTCTTTTGGATGGGAAATTGTTTGGGGAATTTGCAGGGATGGGTTATGTGGGGCAATGTATGGATATTATTGGACATGGGGGTCCCACATGGACTTAGGAAGGTCCCTGTATTTTTTTGGTAATAAAATAAAATATATTTTGATGTGTTGTATATTTTTAGATAATGTAGGATCTTTTTGGATGGGGAATTGTTTGGGGAATTTGCAGGGATGGGTTATGGGGGGCAATGTATGGATATTATTGGACATGGGGGTCCCACATGGGCTTAGGAAGGTCCCTGTATTTTTTTGGTATTAAAATAAAATATATTTTGATGTGTTGTATATTTTTAGATAATGTAGGATTCTTTTGGATGGGAAATTGTTTGGGGAATTTGCAGGGATGGGTTATGTGGGGCAATGTATGGATATTATTGGACATGGGGGTCCCACATGGACTTAGGAAGGTCCCTGTATTTTTTTGGTATTAAAATAAAATATATTTTGATGTGTTGTATATTTTTAGATAATGTAGGATTCTTTTGGATGGGAAATTGTTTGGGGAATTTGCAGGGATGGGTTATGTGGGCCAATGTATGGATATTATTGGACATGGGGGTCCCACATGGACTTAGGAAGGTCCCTGTATTTTTTTGGTATTAAAATAAAATATATTTTGATGTGTTGTATATTTTTAGATAATGTAGGATTCTTTTGAATGGGAAATTGTTTGGGGAATTTGCAGGGATGGGTTACATGGGGCAATGTATGGATATTATTAGACTTTGGGGTCCCACATGGGCTTAGGAAGGTCCCTGTATTTTTTTGGTATTAAAATAAAATATATTTTGATGTGTTGTATATTTTTAGATAATGTAGGATTCTTTTGGATGGGAAATTGTTTGGGGAATTTGCAGGGATGGGTTATGGGGGGCAATGTATGGATATTATTGGACATGGGGGTCCCACATGGGCTTAGGAAGGTCCCTGTATTTTTTTGGTATTAAAATAAAATATATTTTGATGTGTTGTATATTTTTAGATAATGTAGGATTCTTTTGAATGGGAAATTGTTTGGGGAATTTGCAGGGATGGGTTAAATGGGGCAATGTGTGGATATAATTAGACTTTCGGGTCCCACATGGGCTTAGGAAGGTCCCTGTATTTTTTTGGTATTAAAATAAAATATATTTTGATGTGTTGTATATTTTTAGATAATGTAGGATTCTTTTGGATGGGAAATTGTTTGGGGAATTTGCAGGGATGGGTTATGGGGGGCAATGTATGGATATTATTGGACATGGGGGTCCTACATGGACTTAGGAAGGTCCCTGTATTTTTTTGGTATTAAAATAAAATATATTTTGATGTGTTGTATATTTTTAGATAATGTAGGATCTTTTTGGATGGGAAATTGTTTGGGGAATTTGCAGGGATGGGTTATGGGGGGCAATGTATGGATATTATTGGACATGGGGGTCCCACATGGGCTTAGGAAGGTCCCTGTATTTTTTTGGTATTAAAATAAAATATATTTTGATGTGTTGTATATTTTTAGATAATGTAGGATTCTTTTGAATGGGAAATTGTTTGGGGAATTTGCAGGGATGGGTTAAATGGGGCAATGTATGGATATTATTAGACTTTGGGGTCCCACATGGGCTTAGGAAGGTCCCTGTATTTTTTTGGTATTAAAATAAAATATATTTTGATGTGTTGTATATTTTTAGATAATGTAGGATTCTTTTGGATGGGAAATTGTTTGGGGAATTTGCAGGGATGGGTTATGTGGGGCAATGTATGGATATTATTGGACATGAGGGTCCCACATGGACTTAGGAAGGTCCCTGTATTTTTTTGGTATTAAAATAAAATATATTTTGATGTGTTGTATATTTTTAGATAATGTAGGATTCTTTTGGATGGGAAATTGTTTGGGGAATTTGCAGGGATGGGTTATGTGGGGCAATGTATGGATATTATTGGACATGGGGGTCCCACATGGACTTAGGAAGGTCCCTGTATTTTTTTGGTAATAAAATAAAATATATTTTGATGTGTTGTATATTTTTAGATAATGTAGGATCTTTTTGGATGGGGAATTGTTTGGGGAATTTGCAGGGATGGGTTATGGGGGGCAATGTATGGATATTATTGGACATGGGGGTCCCACATGGGCTTAGGAAGGTCCCTGTATTTTTTTGGTATTAAAATAAAATATATTTTGATGTGTTGTATATTTTTAGATAATGTAGGATTCTTTTGGATGGGAAATTGTTTGGGGAATTTGCAGGGATGGGTTATGGGGGGCAATGTATGGATATTATTGGACATGGGGGTCCCACATGGATTTAGGAAGGTCCCTGTATTTTTTTGGTATTAAAATAAAATATATTTTGATGTGTTGTATATTTTTAGATAATGTAGGATTCTTTTGAATGGGAATTTTTTTTTTTATTTATATTTATTTACTTTTTTTCTTTTTAAAAGTTTCTTGAGGGACACCCGGGACTCCAACACCCGGGACTCCCACTGCTGTCCCGGGAGTCACAGTCCCGACCGTCCCAGAGGAAGTGGGGGGTCTTCCAAAAAAAATAGTGGTAACCGAACTCCCCTGAGCCGGCAGGTGGGGGGGCCTGCCGGCTCCCACAGAGAGTAATATGAGGGGGACTGCGTCCCGCTCCGGCAGAGGACGTCCGGGATCGCGCTCCGGGGTTCCAAGGAGTCCCAGGAGACCAAGTCCCGACTGTCCCAGGACTCCCGGGACTGCCAGGAGTCGGGAGTCGGGACTCCCGGGACTCCCAGGACTCCCAGGACTCCCAAGACTCCCGGGACTGCCAGGAGTCGGGAGTCGGGACTCCCGGGACTCCCAGGACTCCCAAGACTCGGAGTCCCGGGAGTCGGGAGTCGGGACTCCCGGGACTCCCAGGACGCCCAGGACTCGGAGTCCCGGGACCCGGGAGTTGGGACTCCCAGGACGCCCAGGACTCGGAGTCCCGGGACCCGGGAGTTGGGACTCCCAGGACTCCCAGGACTCGGAGTCCCGGGACCCGGGAGTTGGGACTCCCAGGACTCCCAGGACTCGGAGTCCCGGGACCCGGGAGTCGGGACTCCCAGGACTCGCAGGACTCCGTCACCCGGGACCCGGGAGTCGGGGCTCCCAGGACTCGGAGTCCCGGGACCCGGGAGTTGGGACTCCCAGGACTCCCAGGACTCGGAGTCCCGGGACCCGGGAGTTGGGACTCCCAGGACGCCCAGGACTCGGAGTCCCGGGACCCGGGAGTCGGGACTCCGAGGACTCGCAGGACTCCGTCACCCGGGACCCGGGAGTCGGGACTCCCAGGACGCCCAGGACTCGGAGTCCCGGGACCCGGGAGTTGGGACTCCCAGGACTCCCAGGACTCGGAGTCCCGGGACCCGGGAGTTGGGACTCCCAGGACGCCCAGGACTCGGAGTCCCGGGACCCGGGAGTCGGGACTCCGAGGACTCGCAGGACTCCGTCACCCGGGACCCGGGAGTCGGGACTCCCAGGACGCCCAGGACTCGGAGTCCCGGGACCCGGGAGTTGGGACTCCCAGGACTCCCAGGACTCGGAGTCCCGGGACCCGGGAGTCGGGACTCCCAGGACTCGCAGGACTCCGTCACCCGGGACCCGGGAGTCGGGGCTCCCAGGACTCGGAGTCCCGGGACCCGGGAGTTGGGACTCCCAGGACTCCCAGGACTCGGAGTCCCGGGACCCGGGAGTCGGGACTCCCAGGACTCCCAGGACTCGGAGTCCCGGGACCCGGGAGTTGGGACTCCCAGGACGCCCAGGACTCGGAGTCCCGGGACCCGGGAGTCGGGACTCCCAGGACTCCCAGGACTCGGGGTCCCGGGAGTCGGGACTCCGAGGACTCGCAGGACTCCGTCACCCGGGACCCGGGAGTCGGGACTCCCAGGACGCCCAGGACTCGGAGTCCCGGGACCCGGGAGTTGGGACTCCCAGGACTCCCAGGACTCGGAGTCCCGGGACCCGGGAGTCGGGACTCCCAGGACTCGCAGGACTCCGTCACCCGGGACCCGGGAGTCGGGGCTCCCA
>CAXARX010000112.1:7500-12500 GCA_963971425.1 Bryoerythrophyllum caledonicum | reverse complement strand
TGAATGCTTTTTTTTTTCCTAAATCTCAAATAAATATATTTTAATGAATGCTTCTTTCATAAAAATATTTCACATGTAAAAACATACAAAAAAATTAAAAGAGAGATAATTATATAATTCAAATAATTTAAAAAAAAAAGCAAAACAAAAGGAAATCGAATGTATGGATATTATTAGACCTAGGGGTTCCACCTCGGCTTAGGAAGGTCCCTGTATTTTTCTGGTAATAAAATAATACATATTTGGATGTGTTATTTATTTTTAGAAAATGTAGGATCTTTTTGGATGGGGAATTGTTTGGGGAATTTGCAGGGATGGGTTAAATGGGGCAATGTATGGATATTATTAGACTTTGGGGTCCCACATGGGCTTAGGAAGGTCCCTGTATTTTTTTGGTATTAAAATAAAATATATTTTGATGTGTTGTATATTTTCAGATAATGTAGGATTCTTTTGAATGGGAAATTGTTTGGGGAATTTGCAGGGATGGGTTATGTGGGGCAATGTATGGATATTATTGGACATGGGGGTCCCACATGGACTTAGGAAGGTCCCTGTATTTTTTTGGTATTAAAATAAAATATATTTTGATGTGTTGTATATTTTTAGATAATGTAGGATCTTTTTGGATGGGAAATTGTTTGGGGAATTTGCAGGGATGGGTTATGGGGGGCAATGTATGGATATTATTGGACATGGGGGTCCCACATGGGCTTAGGAAGGTCCCTGTATTTTTTTGGTATTAAAATAAAATATATTTTGATGTGTTGTATATTTTTAGATAATGTAGGATTCTTTTGGATGGGAAATTGTTTGGGGAATTTGCAGGGATGGGTTATGTGGGCCAATGTATGGATATTATTGGACATGGGGGTCCCACATGGACTTAGGAAGGTCCCTGTATTTTTTTGGTATTAAAATAAAATATATTTTGATGTGTTGTATATTTTTAGATAATGTAGGATCTTTTTGGATGGGAAATTGTTTGGGGAATTTGCAGGGATGGGTTATGGGGGGCAATGTATGGATATTATTGGACATGGGGGTCCCACATGGGCTTAGGAAGGTCCTTGTATTTTTTTGGTATTAAAATAAAATATATTTTGATGTGTTGTATATTTTTAGATAATGTAGGATTCTTTTTGGATGGGAAATTGTTTGGGGAATTTGCAGGGATGGGTTATGGGGGGCAATGTATGGATATTATTGGACATGGGGGTCCCACATGGACTTAGGAAGGTCCCTGTATTTTTTTGGTAATAAAATAATATACATATTCATGTGTTGTATATTTTTAGATAATGTAGGATTCTTTTGGATGGGAAATTGTTTGGGGAATTTGCAGGGATGGGTTATGGGGGGCAATGTATGGATATTATTGGACTTTGGGGTCCCACATGGGCTTAGGAAGGTCCCTGTATTTTTTTGGTATTAAAATAAAATATATTTTGATGTGTTGTATATTTTTAGATAATGTAGGATTCTTTTGGATGGGAAATTGTTTGGGGAATTTGCAGGGATGGGTTATGTGGGGCAATGTATGGATATTATTGGACATGGGGGTCCCACATGGACTTAGGAAGGTCCCTGTATTTTTTTGGTATTAAAATAAAATATATTTTGATGTGTTGTATATTTTTAGATAATGTAGGATCTTTTTGGATGGGAAATTGTTTGGGGAATTTGCAGGGATGGGTTATGGGGGGCAATGTATGGATATTATTGGACATGGGGGTCCCACATGGGCTTAGGAAGGTCCCTGTATTTTTTTGGTATTAAAATAAAATATATTTTGATGTGTTGTATATTTTTAGATAATGTAGGATTCTTTTGGATGGGAAATTGTTTGGGGAATTTGCAGGGATGGGTTATGTGGGCCAATGTATGGATATTATTGGACATGGAGGTCCCACATGGACTTAGGAAGGTCCCTGTATTTTTTTGGTATTAAAATAAAATATATTTTGATGTGTTGTATATTTTTAGATAATGTAGGATCTTTTTGGATGGGAAATTGTTTGGGGAATTTGCAGGGATGGGTTATGTGGGGCAATGTATGGACATTATTGGACATGGGGGTCCCACATGGACTTAGGAAGGTCCCTGTATTTTTTTGGTAATAAAATAAAATATATTTTGATGTGTCATTTATTTTTAGATAATGTAGGATCCTTTTGGATGGGAAATTGTTTGGGGAATTTGCAGGGATGGGTTACGTGGGGCAATGTATGGATATTATTGGACATGGGGGTCCCACATGGGCTTAGGAAGGTCCCTGTATTTTTTTGGTATTAAAATAAAATATATTTTGATGTGTTGTATATTTTTAGATAATGTAGGATCTTTTTGGATGGGAAATTGATTGGGGAATTTGCAGGGATGGGTTACGTGATTGAATGTATGGATATTATTAGACAAGGGGGTCCCACATGAGCCCAGGAAGGTCCCTGTATTTTTTTAGTAATGAAATAATACACATTTTCATGTGTTATTTATTTATAGAAAATATTTATAGAAAATATTTATTAGAAAATATTTGATGATCCATGATATTTTATTCATGGTTCAATTTTTTGCCCTTTTTTATTTTAATAGTATTGGAATTTTTATTTTTATTTATATTTATTTACTTTTTTTCTTTTTAAAAGTTTCTTGAGGGACACCCGGGACTCCAACACCCGGGACTCCCACTGCTGTCCCGGGAGTCACAGTCCCGACCGTCCCAGAGGAAGTGGGGGGTCTTCCAAAAAAAATAGTGGTAACCGAACTCCCCTGAGCCGGCAGGTGGGGGGGCCTGCCGGCTCCCACAGAGAGTAATATGAGGGGGACTGCGTCCCGCTCCGGCAGAGGACGTCCGGGATCGCGCTCCGGGGTTCCAAGGAGTCCCAGGAGACCAAGTCCCGACTGTCCCAGGACTCCCGGGACTGCCAGGAGTCGGGAGTCGGGACTCCCGGGACTCCCAGGACTCCCAGGACTCCCAAGACTCCCGGGACTGCCAGGAGTCGGGAGTCGGGACTCCCGGGACTCCCAGGACTCCCAAGACTCGGAGTCCCGGGAGTCGGGAGTCGGGACTCCCGGGACTCCCAGGACGCCCAGGACTCGGAGTCCCGGGACCCGGGAGTTGGGACTCCCAGGACGCCCAGGACTCGGAGTCCCGGGACCCGGGAGTTGGGACTCCCAGGACTCCCAGGACTCGGAGTCCCGGGACCCGGGAGTCGGGACTCCCAGGACTCGCAGGACTCCGTCACCCGGGACCCGGGAGTCGGGGCTCCCAGGACTCGGAGTCCCGGGACCCGGGAGTTGGGACTCCCAGGACTCCCAGGACTCGGAGTCCCGGGACCCGGGAGTTGGGACTCCCAGGACTCCCAGGACTCGGAGTCCCGGGACCCGGGAGTCGGGACTCCCAGGACTCGCAGGACTCCGTCACCCGGGACCCGGGAGTCGGGGCTCCCAGGACTCGGAGTCCCGGGACCCGGGAGTTGGGACTCCCAGGACTCCCAGGACTCGGAGTCCCGGGACCCGGGAGTTGGGACTCCCAGGACGCCCAGGACTCGGAGTCCCGGGACCCGGGAGTCGGGACTCCCAGGACTCCCAGGACTCGGGGTCCCGGGAGTCGGGACTCCGAGGACTCGCAGGACTCCGTCACCCGGGACCCGGGAGTCGGGACTCCCAGGACGCCCAGGACTCGGAGTCCCGGGACCCGGGAGTTGGGACTCCCAGGACTCCCAGGACTCGGAGTCCCGGGACCCGGGAGTCGGGACTCCCAGGACTCGCAGGACTCCGTCACCCGGGACCCGGGAGTCGGGGCTCCCAGGACTCGGAGTCCCGGGACCCGGGAGTTGGGACTCCCAGGACTCCCAGGACTCGGAGTCCCGGGACCCGGGAGTCGGGACTCCCAGGACTCCCAGGACTCGGAGTCCCGGGACCCGGGAGTCGGGGCTCCCAGGACTCGGAGTCCCGGGACCCGGGAGTTGGGACTCCCAGGACTCCCAGGACTCGGAGTCCCGGGACCCGGGAGTCGGGGCTCCCAGGACTCGGAGTCCCGGGACCCGGGAGTTGGGACTCCCAGGACTCCCAGGACTCGGAGTCCCGGGACCCGGGAGTTGGGACTCCCAGGACGCCCAGGACTCGGAGTCCCGGGACCCGGGAGTCGGGACTCCCAGGACTCCCAGGACTCGGGGTCCCGGGAGTCGGGACTCCGAGGACTCGCAGGACTCCGTCACCCGGGACCCGGGACCCGGGAGTCGGGACTCCCAGGACGCCCAGGACTCGGAGTCCCGGGACCCGGGAGTTGGGACTCCCAGGACTCCCAGGACTCGGAGTCCCGGGACCCGGGAGTCGGGACTCCCAGGACTCGCAGGACTCCGTCACCCGGGACCCGGGAGTCGGGGCTCCCAGGACTCGGAGTCCCGGGACCCGGGAGTTGGGACTCCCAGGACTCCCAGGACTCGGAGTCCCGGGACCCGGGAGTCGGGACTCCCAGGACTCCCAGGACTCGGAGTCCCGGGACCCGGGAGTCGGGGCTCCCAGGACTCGGAGTCCCGGGACCCGGGAGTTGGGACTCCCAGGACTCCCAGGACTCGGAGTCCCGGGACCCGGGAGTCGGGACTCCCAGGACTCCCAGGACTCGGAGTCCCGGGACCCGGGAGTCGGGACTCCCAGGACTCCCAGGACTCGGGGTCCCGGGAGTCGGGACTCCGAGGACTCGCAGGACTCCGTCACCCGGGACCCGGGAGTCGGGACTCCCAGGACTCCCAGGACTCGCAGGACTCGCAGGACTCGGCGGCAGTGCTCCGGGGTTTGAAACCGGGAGTCCTAGGACTCCGGGGTTTCAGTCGTGGGACTCCCAGGACTCGGCGGCAGTGCTCCGGGGTTGGAGACCGGGTGTCCTGGGACTCGGGGGTTTCAGTGCTGGGACTCCCGGGAGTCGAGGCGCGGTGGTTGTCCCGGCCGGGACTCCAGCCGGGAGGAAAAATGGGGGGTCTTCCAAAAAAATTGTG
>CAXARX010000111.1:0-18830 GCA_963971425.1 Bryoerythrophyllum caledonicum | reverse complement strand
CAGAAACTGCTGGCTAGATTGCAATTCCAACTCCATTTACGCAGCAAACTATTGGTGAACATACACTGATCAGACGCAGCGTGTTAGCAGATGGTGAGTATTTGCCAACAAACATGTGCGTTTCCTCAGTGTCTGTACGTAGGGGCAAACCAAGATCTTCTTGGTCTCCTTCCTTTCCAGTGAGCCATTTCACCACTCAAAAAAATAACTGTAATACAAAAAACCCACTATTGTATTTGCAAACGGCATCTGCAGTAAAATTAAAAAACGTTAAAAACCACTAGATTGCAAATCTAACTCCGTCACGAAGCAAACTGTTCCTGAGAGCATTGATGATATGAGTTTGTCCAACACTCCTCAGTACGTAAGGGCAATCAAATCGCTTGGTTTGTTTCGTTTCCAGGTTGGTCATTTCACCACAAACAATATAGAAGAAACGCGCTAGTGCATTGCAAACAATGCATAAAAAACTAAAAGACGTAGAGAAACACTATATTTCTAGATCATCGCTTCAACGAAATTGCCACAAATCATTTTCACAATCAGAAGAAATGAACAAGTGATGACCTCAACTGTACACTCAACGCTCTCAGTAATTGCACATTCCCTGTTTAGAATAGGAGCACATATAATTAAACGACTTCAGTATGAGTGACTTTAGAACCTCACAACGCAGAGAGGGTTAAGTGTAAAGTTGGCACTCTCTTAGACACTTGAAATATGTTGCATTCTGCGAACTCGTTTCATTTGCTCGGACAAAAACTTCAATTAAAACAAGTCTACACTCAAGTGTTTACAGACCCAGCTTGAAATGGTGACCCCATTCTCTAGTTTCATAAGTTTTTATCGCACAAGAAAACGGAATGACTGCAAAGTGCAGCCCTAAAAAGATAAGCGACATTACTCCGCGATCTATCTTTTGAACACGAGCTTTTGCAGATGGACAGCCAAACTTGAGAAGCAGATTTCGAGAGGCTATTTTCGCCCATGTCATCTAAAGCTGTATTATTAGGACATGGGGTGTGGCAGGAAGTTGGGGTGAACACATACCTCAAATTGAAAGGCTTGCCTCTAGCTACGGCTGCACGACGGTGGTGACGCCTCGATCCATCACTGCCAAGTCCCACTTCCTCCCCGATTGAACCCGCAGACTTAAACAGTGCGCAGCGTGCAAAGCCTAAGTTACATAATTTGTGGGATTGCTTGCAACTGGTGTCTGATTCTGTTTGGGTTTGAAAATTTCGATGCAAATGGCTCAGACGTTGCAGAGGTTGCAGAGGAGTAGCAGACTGCAAACTTGCGAGCGAGAGTTGGACGCTTTCGAAAGCTTCATTCGAGCGAGGGCTTGGCCTTCTGTCCACGCAGAAACAAAAGTCGGTCCTCTGAATTGGAACCAGGTTCTGTTCACACTCACACAACTGGCCGCCCGGAATAAATGAGAATATAGTAGAATAAATGAGAATATACTATAAATTTAGAGGTTTATTCCAAAGAATATAACTTTATAGAGGTTTTATTGCTATGCATTATTTGCAAATTCACTTAGAATTTGAAGACTATCATGTAGTCATCTGTGAAAGAAACTTGTGATTTTGCTATCATTTTTCACTCAAGTGCTACTATAACTAGTGATTGAGTATCAATCTCTAAAGTAAAAAAGGAGGTTTCAGAAGACAATTTCAAAGAATTTCTAAGCAGAGATGATGTCTACTTGATTTAAAAGGAGTTATCGACAAGGATTATATTGCCTCAAGTCTAAAGTACAAAAGAGAAAATTAAAATAGGACCTTACTAAGAAAGATCGAATCCAAAAGCCTCTTGTTTATCTTAGCATAGCGGAATCTATTTAGCTTCGTCATCCAAGTTTAGAATCTGACATTCAAAGAAGCTTTGAAATTGCTTCTTCATATCATATCCTAAAATCTAGTAGAAAAATTGTGGCACATTTCAAATGCAACATGCAACTAGATTTTTTCATAGTTTTGAGGATTAAAACTAGTTTAGTTTTTAAAATAAATTAAAAATTAAAAACTTTTGTAAGAGGACTTTTGATTGGTAATGGCACAACAAAAAAAATATTGATTGGAAAGAAAGTCCCATAGTGACATTATAGATAATTCAAGTCTATACCTTTATACATGAAATTAGCATATTTGCTTGTTTTGTTTATTTGTTTATTTTAGATAGTTTAAATGTCATGGACCAGGTGTCCTTCTTGGTATTGTCGGGAAGCTCTTGACAAGGAAGGTTGTACAAACTTTGTTTCATGATATTTGGATGTACAATGATAAAGTTATGAATTATTTTTGATTAAATTAAATACATGGTCAATCTTGACATTTCATAAGCTTGAATTACAAATGTAAAGAGTCATGATGAACAAGATAATCAATGCAAATGTGAAGAGTTACGATGGGCTAAGTGGGTTGCGTGACCTTTGTCAGGAGCTTTTCATGCATACTAGATAAACATATTTAATACATTGCATGACCTATATTGGTTGTGGCAAGCTAAGTACAAAGCGCATACTAGTATTCTTTTATTTGTGCACTCCAAATATTGAAAAGGAATGAAAGAGTTTGGTGATTTATGATTATTAGGTTTGTAATAAGAGTTTCATTGGTAGTCTTTAAATTCATGGAATTTTTTTGGACATTAATGAAAGAGGTCAAAAATGTTTTACTTGGGATTAGAAACAATCACACTCTTCTATTCATGTAACCTATTTGGAGTGAGCAAATAAGTGCATATTAAAGCAAATTCATGCTAAATTCATTAAACTTTGAACAACCTTAGGGATTACTCATTTGTAGGTTCAAAATCATTGTGTCCCCACAAGGTACAAAGTAATTGATTAAACATATAGACCGTATCAACAACTTTTTGAGAATATCTACAACATTTGGATATTTTTTTATAATTATTTAGCGTGCCCTTTTGACCCTTAACACAATATATAAGAATACCATGTATACACACTTTACAAAGACAATTTCTCTATAGTTAATTAGTAACTCCGGTCTTATATTCCAAAGCCGACGAGAGTGGAGTGTCTGTTCATCATGACAATTGACCAAAGTTCATCTGACAAAGATGCGATGGTGCAAGAGTACTTTTCATGTTCAAAAATAGACTCTACAGTATCAAGTAAATTTTTTTTTGGCTGATAGCCATTTTTAATTTAGGAGTTTGAGGTACACGTTTTGGTTTAAGTGGTTTTTGTGGTAGTGTTATGTCGCCAAGTCATGAGTTCAATGAATGATTAGTGAGAGTTGAGGGCCATGTTTGAATGGTGTGTGCATTGGGATCATTTGAAGAAAATTGTGGTGTACATGACTTGGGGCTGCTATTTCAGAGTCTCTATACAAATTGTTGTAACATGGGCCACTGGACCTAAGCTAGTCCCTAGGGGACCAAGAAAATTCAAATTGAATAACTAAGACTGTTTTTTTAAGTAATTTTTAGCAAGTTCTATTTGTACTTCCTATTGTTCAAATTTGGTTTGCATTGACTAACACATGCACTATTCTTCACTCATTATAATGATATAAAATTCACACTCATCTGAATTATATTTTACATAATACAAAGAATTGAATATGTCATTTTAAAACCATGCATTTTTTAATTTGTTTTTTATTTTGTTCTTTCAGGTTGCAGTTAGGACTCCGCACTGGTTCGTCTATCCATGCCTCTTCTTCCTCCGCAATTAAGGGGGTAATAAGCAAGAGCTTCACGAAGAATGCAAGAATGCGCCATGAATCTGTAGCATTCTTACATTTGGAATGGGAAGAATTCGTGCAGCGATCGATGATTCAACGTCTCCACTTTCTGAGTGTATGAATTCCTGCATGATCACACACGGATTTCGCTGGAATGGAAAAAGCTTCATCGCATAGCCTACATTTTCTGTGCAGATGTGAATCTTGGCTTTTACATCTGGAATGGTGTTTCTGCTAGCTGCTGCGTTGCCAAGAAATGCAGTCATCGGGCGGAATGTGTGAAGTAAAATGGCAAAGAAATGGAAGAGGTTCAAAGTGATATGGGAAGAAGATGAAAAACCATCTTTGAGATGGCAATGGGAGAAACAATGCAAAACCAACAGGATGCCGAAGTGAAGATGCGGAACTCTGTGGGCATTCGGAGTAGCAACGTTGTTGATAACCCAGACCGTGGAGTCAATTACGACAGAGTGTTCGTGCCACATTACGAGGGTTATTACGCGCAGCGCTTCGGTGCCACAAAACCGCCAACTTCACCTTCACCCACATTTCGCAATCGGTCCGATTATTCGGGGCATTCTTCAGGCCTGCAAGGGCTGTTGCAGGGTGTAAATGCGCCATGGCCAGTCGTCTCTTCTAATGCCGGAAGCATCGTCACGCAGCATGGGCTGCAGTTCCAGCAGATGTATCGCAAGCTTTCGGAGTTTCAAGTGGCGTTACGAGCCTCTGAAAAGTGAGCTCTCAATCCCCTTTGAGCAGTCGATGTAGATGAGCCGTAAACCCTTAAAAGACCAAGAAACCCAAATTGGGCCTCATGTTTTTTTACAGCAGTTTTTATGTAGACTTCATTTAGGTCAAACTTATTTGTCTTTTGATCAGCACATGCAATGTTCTCCACTGATTCCCGTCATGTAAAATTCTGGTCCTATCTGAATTATATTTTTCATAATGTGATGAATTGAATTTGTCATTTTAAAACTAAGAATCCTTGGTCCTTTTAAGGGGGTGCAGTAGATCAGATTCATTTCGTTGGGAGTCAATGAGTCATGGGGGGCTCATCAAGATGATTGCCTGAGTTTAGGGTATTTATATCAGCTCGTCTTCATTGTTGGATGTGTGGAAGGGCACGAGAGGATGGCGAAAAGGAAACGCAAGCAATACGTTTGTATCTTTCCAACGTGGAAACGGCTGCTGCTGGCCTTGTTTCTAGGGTTCAGGACCTGGAGAATTTACTGACCTTGTGTAAGTCTTCAAATCTCTTCATGGGAGTCAAGTCTACAATTGGGGCCTTAACTCTCGTATGAGGATTTTCTTTTGTCGAATTTTCCTTACGTTAATTTGACCTATGATCGTCATTGATATAAAATCGAGCAGATACTTTTTGCAATGTGATCGATCAAATTGGGAAAGGAAACCCAACGTGGTTTGCAATAACGACAGTGTTTTCTGTTTGCCAAAACTCACATAAGCTCTGGTAGGTGGTTGCCATCAGCAACGGCAATTCGGGAGGGGCATGATGCGGAGCAGATGAGGGGGCAAGTGGCGACCGAGGCTGTGAAGGAGGCACAGAAGCAGGCAACAGCAGCAGCGCAATCCATAGCCATGGCTCGAGAGGCAACTATGGAACTTGATAAGGTATTCCGATTTTTCACATGCAGCAACTTGAAGTATATATGCAACCAAACTCCTCATGTGTGTTTGTTGGCATGGACAGGTGAAGCGGAAGACGAATGCTTGGGCAGTGGCCCAGGAAGCTGAAATCGAACGCCTGAATATGGAGGCCGCGGAGTGTAGAATGCTTTACGAGGTAGAACTGCAAGAGAGTAAAACGCTTAAAACCATGAATCATTAGTAATGTAGGGGGCTCAAAGAATCTCCATAATCATTCGTTTCTTGTTTTCATTACTGAATAACTTTATTCCTTCTCATTTCGTTTTGTTTTATGAACGAACAGTGACGTAGATCTAGCATCCTGCCTGCAAATTGGGATGTCTCAGGGTTTGGTGATTTTTGCAGGCCAGCCGTAAAACGATTCAGGACTTACAGACCCAAATTGCGAACTTGGTAAGCGCATACATAAGCTCTCACAGTTGGAAATGTTTTTTACGCATCATCGGTGGAGAATTTGTTTCAAGTTGACTTTTCTTCTTGTTCAGCAAAGGCAACTGGAGCTTCAAAATGCCAAAACAGAGGAATTTCAGAAGACGTTGCAGTACGAGGGTGGAGCCTACCAGAAGAAGTACGAAGAAGCGAAGGTATGCAGTAGTTTCTACTTTCTAATTGTATAATTTGCTTCCTTCACAATTACAGGTTCTCTGATATTAAGAGCTAGCGTTGTTGTTGTTGCTGCTGCTGGAATCCAGCCCTGAAATTTGTGGTCTGAGAAGAGTCAAGTGTTGGCAGTTTGCAGTCATTGAAAAAGCAGACCAGTGCGACGAACTGATACACGCTCTGGAGCTGAGCACTGTAGTTGGGAAGGCAGCAGAACTGAAATTGGAAGAGTTACTTGCTGAGAAGAAGGAGATGATCCAGAAGAACGAGTTTTTGGAGGAGCAGGTATAATAGTCAAATCATTCTACAAGCGCATGAATTCAGCTTAACCCCCAAAAGAATCAAGGATTAATATGACAAATTCGATTGATCACACAGTGAAAAGTAGAATTCAGATGGAACCAAATTTTATATCACTGGAATCGATGAAGAACATTGTAAGTGTTGGTCAAGAAACAAAGAAATTTCAGCAAGAGGAAAGTCCACAAAAGACCTACTCAAAAATGCAAATTAAACATGAAGCCCAATTTTAACTTCTTGGTCCAAACTTAGGTCATTGAAATTCAACCGCACTGTCTCGTTGTTTCTATGCTCAGTAACCTGGCTAGTAAGGTATGGGTGAATCATCAGGTGAAAGAATTGAAGAGCCAAGATTATGGAGCTACAGTGGTTCAGTATAACCAGGAGCTTTGCCGGGTCCGACACGCTCTGGGCGACGAGAAGGCACAGCTGCTAGATGACTTGGTGAGCTTCTTGAATCACAGCCACGCAATTCTGGCCGTCCCTCACAAGGCCTGAGCAAACTATGAGTTGTACTTGTAACTTGACGCTTGGAGCTTCATTTGATTAATAAGGGAGGTTTTTCATGAAATTGTGAGATTGGTTTTTAACATCAGCAGTGGCGTTTGGAAGCAGGCTCAGCTGCGGCGCAGCAACCAGAACCTGACAGAAGAGATGAAAGTGAATTGGCATGAAAAGTTGAGGAGTTCTTCGATGACTACGGGTTCATCAGGCCAGCTGCACACCTTGTCGCCACAGCAGGCATCAGACGCACTCTTGATTGCAAATGCTTGCAAACCAGGTGTATTATGCTGCGGTGTGAAGGCGGAATCTAATGCTCGTGGAACTAGTCCCCCAAAAGGATGCAGTCAATCCAAGGAAGAAGTGGAGGAAGGAAGGTTGAGTGCAGCATCAAGCGTTTCAGCATCCGGCTCTTGGCATACCGAGGACCGCAACCACCGGGCTGCTCATGTCCATCAATGGTCCCGCAGCTCGAGTGATTACAGCAGCAAAGCAACTCTCCAGCCATCAAATGTGACTTATGAGAAATTTCCAGACTCACAATCACAGGTGCATTCCTTGCAACCATCAATCGACACTGAGTTCTAGAACCACTATACTAACTCTTCCTTAGCATTTTCAAGTAGGTCATATTTGGAGGTTCTCTTATTTAAATTTACTTGTTATTTATCAACACATGCAATGTTCGTTACGATATAACATTTGGTCCCACTTGAATCATAGATTTCACAGAATGATTGCATAACAATGAACGCATGGTGATTCAGTGGCTAATAAATGGATATCGATTACACGCTGATCAATGAAATGGCTTTCAATTTGTTGTAAAAAAACTTTTACAGTTCCAGAGCCCAGGTGCTGCAAGCGAAGGCTCTAGCGATGACAACACCAGAGCTAGCGCTCTGGCTTTCAAAGAATTGACTCTTTTAGCTGCTGCACAACACGAAATAATGAAGCTGAAGGAGGTAAATGGTGCTTTTCTGTTGGAGTTTCGTTCTTGTACGGGATCATAAATTAATTCTTGAATGTTGATACAGGTAGACCAGTAGTTTTGCAAATCATTAAAGCACCTCTGGTTCCGTTTCCATTTGTTTCTTGTGTCATGGAAACCATATTCTGACTCTTGTTTCATGAACCATGTGATTGAAATTCGGAAGATAAATGAGCAGCTCGTAGCTGCTTGTCAGTGAAGATTAATGAGCAGCTCTTTAGGTACCGCAGATGATTTGAATTGTGAGTTAAATCCAATGCAATTGCGATACATCATCACTACTGGTGCGTGCCTTTCTAATATGACGTTCCTCGAGTCATCACAGTTTGTAATACAACCCAGTCACTTCACATTTTTAACAAGTATGGCAAGTAATTTTTCCAGCCTTGAAACTTGAATTGATATAAAACTTTGAAGCGTTTGTGGGCACTAAGGAAGTCAAGCTAGCAGAAAAACTCCATTCAGATAGTTGATTTTTCTTGACGATTGGTTGGGTGCTTCAGGGAGGTTCAATTCTTGCGTTGGACAAGACAAAGGCGTGGACCATAGCCAGCTCCATCCAAAACAGCCAGCTAGATTAGTTAGTACACTGTAAGACTCATTTGTGTTGTGATCAATCAAAAAAATTAGCCAATCACTTCTTTTCATAGTGTAATACATCTGCTCAAACATGTATTGTTTTCATGAATTTTATCATTCTCCCACTCAAATTGATGTAATCAAGTCCATCTTGTACTGGAGAGTGTATTGTTAACAACTGTTTTGCAAGAGCTCTAGTCTTTGGACAAAATAGTTCACCAAAACGGCATCATGTAGCTTTCATAAATAAGCTAAGCTAAATGCATTGTCCTCTTCAACAAATATGTAAATGTGAAGGCTTTAAGATGTAACAATGGCTCTCCTATACACTCTTTACAATGGTCAATGCACTCTCATGCTCTCATTTCCTAGAAAAAGAATTCAAGTATGTGTGTAAAATTCACATCTTAGAAAATGTCAACTTCCTTCAATTTTGTGTACTACAATCTGAGGTGATACATGTCAACATGCTAAGACACAAAAAGTAATTTAAAAGGCTCATATTCAGAAATAATCATTTTTATGGTTAAAATTCAAATAAAAAAGGTATTGTGGATAATCATTTCTATAGTTCAATTCAGATCTATGAGTTTAAAATCTTCATTTCTAAAATATTCTACAATTCCTCATTACATGGCTTTTACACTTTCAAAAGATGCATACACACACAAGAAACTATCGTAATAAAATAGTTATTAATCATTCATTTTCCAAGAACAAGTACAATTGAATTCTCCATCCACAACTTTTTTTTGCTCCTCCAACAATTAGGGGTCAACCCCTACCTACCTAGTAGGCAACTAGATATTGAACGATGAACAAACTTATTTCACATTATGTCATTTATATTGCATTTCTATTGGTGGATTTTTTATCATAGATTTTGTGAAGAGTTAGATTCATATTTGCGTGATGGATTAGAAAGAGAATGATTTGTGAAGATTTTATACCTCATGTGGTGTTATTGAGTTTCACCAAGAAATTGTAAGATCTTAATGAAAAATTGATCAAAATGCTACTAAAAATAGTCAACTTGTAAAATTAAGCATTCAAAAAATCTTCATAAATCATAACCCCTAGAATATTACATTTCAATCAATCAAAACAAATTTCATCCACAAATTGTCAATTTTTCATTTGGGTAGAAGCCATAATTCATGACGCTCAACATATGTTCGTTATGAGTTTCATATATGAGGCACTTGTTGCTATTGAATTGACACAATTTCAAGCTAGTTTGTGTGAAAAAATTCTCATACTTAAAAATCTCTTAATCATGTGAATGAGGTCATTTGCAAAGAGACTGTTGTTATGGAAGTGACAATCTTAAAAGAAGGTGAGAGATCTCAAAACACAGGTACCAACCCAGATCTCTCAATCAATCAGATAAAGAAGTGTTCGCACTTCCACTTGATCAAATTTTGATGCAGTTTGCAAGAATTTTTTCCATGCTGAGGAGAAACAACACAAACGACGAACAATCCAAGTGGGAGTGCCAACAAGTTAAGAGTTAAGGCATTTAGAGTGCCGTTCAGCTTTAAAAACCTTACTGACCAAATAATCTCTACTTCGATTATGGCAATACATTGCATTTCGTGCACAACCCACACATTACTGCCACTGCAGAACTTTTTCTATTAGAGCTGTTCCAGAGACCGCTTATTATTACCAAATCATAAACTTGACGAGATTAACTAGGTCACTGACATCTTCATTTTGCATTTTGCACTGATTTTGCTTTTTAGTGAACCTTCAACAAGTTAACCTCCCCCACTATTATCAGAGTAATGTAGTACAGTAAAACTGTAAACTCAAATTTAAGAAAAACAATGAGCTCTCATCCACACATAATTCACTTTCTTTTTCATATGGCTATTTGACGTCAGCAGGAAAAACATAACGTCGATGGATAATTGATCCGCAACTGTGAAATGTGATTTCTCTCCAATGGTCATACACATGGCCTGCACCATAAACTGAAAACACTAAAACCACAGAAAAGGGACTCCTAAAACCCCATCTAGGCAGCAGCCTTGAGAGCTTGAGTACGCTTCTTGGCCTCCTCAACAATGGAAAGCTTGATACCCTTGCCGCGAGGTAAAGTGACCCAGGGCTTTGTGCTCTGGCCAACAGTGAACACGTTCCCCATACGGGTGGCAAACTGCTGGCCAGTGGAATCCGTCACATGGATGATGTCGAAGCTTCCTTTATGCTTCTCACGGTGCTGAATCACACCAATACGCCCTCTATTACGCCCTCCAGTCACCATGACGATGTTGCCAATGTCGAACTTGATAAACTCAACCACCTTTCCAGTCTCAAGGTTGATTTTGATAGTGTCGTTCGCCTTGATCAGAGGGTCTGGGTACCTGTCGTGCAAACGTTCAACTCAACATGCTGCACTAAAGAAAAGAGAAAAAAAACCCAAAAAAAGTTGCAATATTCTTCAGAAGGCAATGGTATGTTTTTCAGGAAAATAATGGAAACCTGATGGTGCGGCCATCGAATGTAGTGATGTGTGGGACGCCCTTATCTCCAAATCGGGCTGCCCTGACCTTGCACAACTTGAACTGCAATAATCACAAACGTTCTAGCCCGATTAACAATAATGAATTACAGTAGTTACAGAAAAATCAAACCAGTAGGTTATGATGGCTAGAAAATTTAATTCCATAAAACTAGTTGTACCCAAGAAAAAAATCACTAACCAGACTGTCAATCCCAAACCAAAAATCCTCTTAAAATAGGCCTATAGATGGCCCTACATGGGAGCATCAATCGCATCTCATACCTTGGCCTCTTCAGAGCTGATGTGGTGCAGGGTAAAACGGCCTTTGTTGTCGTACAACAAACGGAAGTTCTCGTTTGTCTTGGCAATAGAGATCACATCTATCGAAGGAAAAGAAAACAATCAATGATTTTGCTGAAGAGAAAGAAATTATTGGTGAAAACAGAAAAATAAAAATTTCCTTATTAAAAATCCCTTAATCCCAGTACACATAGGTAGAAACCCAATATACTGAGATGGTTAAAGACAGCGTAAAATCCTAAACAGGATGGCATCGATAATAACAGAGAATATATATAAAGCATAAAAAGGCTCTCACCCATGAACCCTGCAGGGTAGCACTTGTCAGTGCGGACCTTGCCGTCGATAGAAATCAGGCGTTGCATGACAATTGCAACTACTTCACGGTAAGTCAATGCATATTTCAGCCTGTTCCTCAGCATCACTACCAACGGCAAGCATTCCCTCTCCTTGTGGGGTCCTGGAGATGGCTTGGGGGCCTGAAATCAAATACATATCAATTTTAAAATCGTAGTCCCAAAAGCATTAAAATAAAATTGACAGACCAACCAATAAACACATGGTGCGGAAAAGCCGCGTCTTGCAAAAACCCTAAATTACATTAAGTAGTATCTAACGACAAACGCTTCACTACCAAAAATAATTCATAAACAAGAGCGTTGGTAAGCGTCACTCCAAAATATGTGACCAATTTCATTTCGCTGCTGATGGAACCCTGAAAAAAAAGAGCTTAAATTTAGGTCTGAAGGAATACTTACAAAAGCACCACCCAACTTGTCAAGCATCCAATGCCTGGGCGCATTAAGCCTCTTCAAATGCTTCTTCAAACCGCGAGCCTGTCAAAGACGCGAAAAAAGTAACTTTCAGTTCAGAAATCTTGAAGAAACCCTAGAAATTCTACATCGCCAAACTATTCCTTAGGTGTTAAACCACACCAAACTATTTCCTTTACCAGATTAAGCACGCAGGAAATGCATTTTCTTCCTTCGAAAACTCACACACACGAACTCCAAGCGATCCAAACCCTTAAAACTGAGCCATGACCACAATAAACAGGTCTAGAGTTCAAAGGGAACGCCAGAAAAACTGAAAAACAATGTAAAAATTGTGGAGAAGAAGGTCAAGCTCACCATGATTGCTGGCGAGGCGTGTAGCGATCAAACACAGAAGGGCGAGCTCAGACTCTCCGGCGTGAGGCTGGCAAGATTGAAAGAGAGCTGAAGTGCTGCGGCTCCTTGCCCTAGTAGATCATCGCTCGAGGATGGATGAAAATCCCATGCTCATTCTCTCGTTATTTGGATGAATGTACTCGTCACCTCGAGGCTTTTCTATATTTATATGAAATTCGTGTTGTGACTAGGATCACGAGGTAAAACAATTCATGTCTAGTGGAAGTTAACTATAAGTTACCTAAGAGTAACTAGAGATCGCCTCGGTACATCTTAACAATTGTTTGTTTGTTTGTTATGTTTGTTTAGAAATTCATATCTCACTAACCGGGTGTCCCCTAGGGATGTTCTTGGTACAATTGGAAAGCTCTGGACAATGAGGGGTACACGATATTAGTTTGGAGGTGCCATGCACAAGTTATGATTTTATTTTTTAAATTAAATTAAATTGAATTGAATTGAATCAAACTTGAAAAGTTATGAATTGCTTGACCTTACACAAAACCTTTCGACTCAAACTGGATCAAAATCCTATGCACGTCATGAAGATTAGATAAACATACTTCGTACATCAAGACCTCACATAGACTAGATAATGATTTCATGCACAATAGACATTTTGATCCTATGCACAAGAGACATCTAGATCCTATGCACAAGAGACATCTAGATCCTATGCACAAGAAACATTAGATCCTATGCACAGGGGACATTAGTTGTGGAAACGGCATAGGTCATACTAGATGCAACTATAAAAACACTTTGTTGGTTTTAAGAGGCATTGCATGGACATTCATTCTTTTTGGCTAAATATCAATGTAGCAAATACATTAAAAATGTCTTTGCATAGGAGACAAAAATATCAAATATTGATTTAAAATATCATATATAATGATTAAAAATATAAAGTATGATTAAAATTATTCAAAAATATCAAATATAATGATTTAAAATATCATATACATTTTTGCTCGAGGTAATATTAAAATTAAAAATTAAAAATTGAATTGTTTTATAGAAACATATAAATCATAATGCACAACATCTATCCATTGCACATGCTTCCATCAATCACAATGGCAAAATGTTTTCATCAATAAGTAGAAAATTTTATAAAATACTTGAATGTCAATAACTCTTTTTAAAACCTCAACATTTGCCATTTTTTTAAAAAATCTTTGCAACTTCAACAATTTGTTTATCAAAGGTCAATTGAAAGCCTCTCATAGCATAGCTGCTTGTTTTGTTTGATAGGTTGAGATCTTCCCGACTCAATGTCCCCCAAGGACATGTGTGGTATTGTTGAAAAGTGCTCAATGAGGAGGGGTGCACGGACTTTGTTTCGTGGCGTTTGCACCTATGATGCAAAAATTATGGAATTTCAAATTACTTACGGCTATCATGTTTTTTAAATTAGAAATATAAAAAGTAAATGAGACTTAGACACAACTACTAGAGTAATAATTTTGCTATACTATTAATAATACTACTCAATCGTGACAAATATGATCCCTTGCAGATGGAACAATTTGGACCAACGGCAAAGCTATAATAGTCTTTGCATTCAATTTGTTTGTTTGTTTGATAGGTTTTAGATCTCATGGACTAGTTGTCATAGAAGGCGTGTTTGATACAATTGAAGAGTGCTCAACAAGGAAGGGTGCATGGACTTTGTTTCATGACTTTTGGTGATGGAAAAGTTATGGTAGTTTGAAGTATTCATGGATACCAAAATTAGGAAAACTTGAAAATAAAAAATGAAATGAGATAATTTAGAGACAACTAACACTTCAATTGGACTATTCACTAATACTACTAGACTAGTACGAAAACTAGCAGACTATTACTATACTATTTGACTATTACTAATACTACTCGACTATCATTAATACAATAATTACGTGCACAAGGGACTTTTTGGGCCAATAGCATAAGTTGTGCTAGCATCTATAAATTAATTTAGGATGTTTGTTTTGGTTTGTATGTTTTGATTTAGAAAAAACTCATATCTCAAGGACTGGGTCTTCGTCGAAGGTGTATATAATATCCTTGGAAAGTACTAAATGAGGAAGGGTGTCAATACCTTGTTTCATAGCTTTTTGACAAACCCTGCAAAAGTTATGCAATTTCAATGTATTTATCGCTACTCATAAATATAAAATTTAGAAAGATAAATAAAATAAAAAACTCTAGTCTCTAAGAGAGGTCAACGTGAATAAAGTATACAATCGGAATTGGTTTCCAATCGGGGTCCCCACGAAGTTACAAAATGCATAAGTAGGCTCAGTACGTTTTTGATTATTGCATCCGATAAGTGTCAGGGACACGAAAACTAGAAGAAGTGTAATGATCTAGATTGCTAATTGGAACTAAATACAAGACAAGAAGGTCTGAAACAGACCACAAGAGATGAGTTGTCGAGATTGAGGAGCTCATTAGCTTTGATTCCTACTTATACTATAAATTAGAGGTCTATGGAAACATCTGGAAGACTATGAAAGGTTCTAGAAGACTATGAAAGATTTTAGAAGATTGTAGAAGGTTCTAGAAGACTTTGGAAGGTTCTAGAAGACTTTGGAAAGTTCGAGAAGGTTCTAGAAGGTTCTAAAAGGTTCTAGGAGCTATGTTCGTGACATCACTGCTAGCGACGAGTTTCGAGAGGAGCAATCTGTTAAAAATAGTCACATGCAAATGTTGGTCTACAGTAATTCCCTCCTCCTATATATACATTCTCAAAGTTTTAAACTTCGTGTAGAAGTTATCATCGGACAGGTCGCGGTTTCTCAAGATAGAGTCGATGAAGTTCTTGTACCTTTTGAGGGGTATTATCCACATTTGCTGTCGGTTTCTACATTCGGTTGTTAATGTCATATCCGCGCCAATGTTTAAGATACTCCAATTTGCTCCATCGTCGCCGAGAATCAAACATCTTTTCGACTTCATATTCTTCGTGATTATCAACTTTAATCGGAGGCGGTGGCGGTTGCGTACGTCTCAAGATAGTTGACTCTTTGTATGGTTCCAAAAGAGAAACGTGGAAGACTGAATGTGCCTTCATAGATGCTGGCAACTCCAACCGATAAGCAACTGAGTTGATTTGGCGTTAAATTAGGAATGGTCCTAATCTTTGATAGTCCAGCTTGTCACATGGCCGGGTAGTCTGAATGTTGTGGCGAATAAGCCATACTTTATCTCCAAGAGCAAAAGAAGGTTAGTCTTTCCAGAGTTTGTCTGCACATTCTTTGTATGAATCTTGAGTTGTTTGTAAGTGAAGTTTCATCGTTGCTTGAAGCTGCGATAATTTTGTTACAACATTGTCTGCTGCAGGGTTGTCTTTTTTTGGCATGCTCAACATATCAAACTTTGGATAATATCCATAATTAGCAAAAAATGGCGTATGTTGAGTCGATGCATAAACCGTATTGTTATACACAAACTCAGCCAATGAGAGATGTGACGTCCAATCATCTTGTTGATAATTAATGTTGCAACTCAAATACTGCTCCAATACTTGATTTACACGCTCCGTTTGACCATCTGTTTGAGGATGAAATGCAGAAGAAAGGTTAATTTTTACCTTCAACGTTTCAAAAAAGGAATCTCGAGAACTTGGATACAAACTACGGCCCTCGATCGGATATGATGTCGTCTCGTAAACCATGACATCCATAAACACTATCCAAAAATAGTTCTGTTGTCTCTTCCGCGATAATTGTCTTCTTGCAGGGGACAAAATGTGTCATTTTTGTTAATCGATCCTCGATTCCAAATATCGTATCCCAAGAATTTGATGGTGGTAAATTTGTGATGAAATATATAGAAACATAAGACCACAGTTGCTTCGAAATAGGCACTGGCTGTAAAAGTCCATATGGACGATGTTGTGGATTCTTCGACTTGGAACAAGTGTCACAAGAGAGTACAAAAATTTTCACGACCTTCCACATTTGAGGCCACCAAAAATCTTGAGAAATGAGTTCTAACGTCTTGTTAAACCCAAAATGCCCAGGAATTGGGAAATCATGGAGGGCTTGGAGAATTTGAAGCCGTGTAGAGTCTTTAGGAATACACAAGCGTTCTTCAAAATACAAAAGACCGTCCATGAACTTGAAATTGTCGCGATCGTTATTAGAGCGACTTTAGATGTTAAGAACAAAAGGACCCCCTGCTGATACTGTACGAACCTGATCAATAAATGATGAGTCAACTGGCATTGCCATCGTTGCTCTATGAAGCCGAAATTACTCGGCTTTCAAAAAAGTTGTTCGTTGTTGATCATAACGTGCTTTTCCTTCTTTTGGCGCAAGATACGATCTCCGGGACAAAGCATCAGATAGTCCTTGTTGTTTTCCGGGCGGATATGTAATGGTAAAGTCGAACTGAGATAATGACATATTCCAACCAACTTGGCGATGATTTAAAACACAAGCAGACATGAAATATTCAAGATTTTTGTGATCTGTATAGACAGTCACCAGATGTGCAGCGCCTTCAAGAAAATGACTCCATTCCTGAAACGAATCCACGATCGCAAAGAGTTCTTTATCATGGATCTCGTAATTCATTTCTACAGCTCAGAATTTTCTTAAGTAAAATGCAACAGGATGAAGTTTTTGATCTTCTCTAATTTGCGATAATATAGCTCCTAATGCAGAGTCCGAAACGTCGGTCTCCATATAGAAAGCTTTGGAGAAGTCCAGATGTATTAAAATTGGGGCTGTCGTAAAGGCAGTTTTCAGATTTGTGAAATGCTCTCTCTGCTTCAGGCCCCACTCTAATTTGTCTTTGCATGTTAAATGACTGAATGGTGCAACTACTTGGGAGTAATTCATGATGAAAATTTGATAGAAGTTAGCAAATCCAAGAAAACACTATACGTCCCGTACTATTCGAGGAGTAGACCAATCTGTGATGATTTGAATCTTTTTAGGATCCATCATTAGTCCTTCACTGGAAATGATATATCTGAGGAACTCAACTTGGGGCTGATGAAACATACACTTCTCCAACTTTGCGTATAGTCCAGCATCTCGAAGCTTCTGTAGTACAAGCTTCACATGTTCTTCTTGTTCTTCTGCATTCTTGGAATAAATGAAGATATCATACAGATAACATATGACGAACTTATTCAAAAATTCGCGAAATACATTGTTCAACAAGTGTTGAAAAATGGTTGGAGCGTTGGTAAGTCCAAAAGGCATGACGTTGTATTCGAAATGTTCATACCTTTTCCGAAATGCAGTTTTCCATTCGTCGCCTTCTTTTACGCGTACCAAATTATAAGCTCTATGTAGATCAATCTTTGTATAAATCTTTGTTTGTCCAAGTTGATCAAGAAGTCCATATATTAACGCAGCGGATAGCTATTATTTACCGTAATCTTCTTTAATCCAGGATAATTGACGCACATTCGCAAGGATCCATCGTTTTTCTTCACAGAGAGTATGGGTGCGCCAACTGGAGAGTTGGAATGTCAAATGAAGTTTTTGGCAATATTCTCTTCAATATACTCCTTCAATGCCACAACTTCATTCTGCGAGAGGTTGTAAATTGGTCCAAAAGGTGGTTGTAAATTGGTCCGAAGGTGGTTGAACTCCTTTTTGCAAATCAATAGCACAATCATAGGGCCGATGCTCTAGTTACATGTCGGCATTCTTCTTTTCAAAAACATCTTGAAAGTTTGCATGTTGATTCGGAATACTTGATGCCGATGTGACTTTATTGGCCACTTGGGGTTGCATAGATAACAAACGAGGTATTATCTTTTGTAGCTCTTACAAAAGCTCTTGTTCCTACGAACAAATGTTTTCGATGTCGAATTTTGGGCTGGATGGGATCTACAGGTTTAGTACTACTAGGAAACGATTTAATCTTAAGGTTACTCGAATCGATATCAGGGTTATATTTTGTAAACAAAGATGATCCTAATATGATAGAGCTGATAGGGGTTTTGATTACATTAAAAACAAGAAAGCTATTGTGACCTTCTAACTCAATTCTAAAAGAATGGTTTTATGAGTGACATGCCTAGAAGCTAAAGGTCGTCGCTCTATAATTCTACAAGAACTGGATAAGATTTCTTTCACTAAAGAGATTTTGTAACGTTTAGCAAAATCTTCGTCGATAAAACAAGCAGAGACTCCTGAATCTATGAAAGTGGGGGTTTTGCGATTGAATGTACTAAAGAAAATTGAGATGTTAAAACAACTAGAGGAATCACCGGAAGAGAAAGAGACTTCGTGATTTGAATTCGTCTAATTGCACGGCCTCTACTGTGGCTCGATCTCTTGGTTTTTTGGAGCTGATCCATTTGATATAGTTGCGCTTGTCGTCTTGAAGACTTGGCGGCAAGGTTTCTTGGAACAACCGTCAAGTTTTTGTCTTGACTCTTCACAATAAAGGCATAAATCTTTTTCAAAACAACGCTTCTTTTCTTGTGTTGTAAGAGACTTTAAACCGAACAATGTCGATTTGCATGTCTTCAAACT
>CAXARX010000110.1:0-22991 GCA_963971425.1 Bryoerythrophyllum caledonicum | reverse complement strand
GCAGCTTTGCCGACTGTATGGCTCTACTGATTACGGCTTCCGCCTACCTTGCGTAGTGTCGGTCGGGTGTGTTGTAGAATGGATTGTGCCGACAGTCGGATTTCAAGGGCCCACTCGGGATCGGTGTTCTCGGACACACAAGCTGACACAAATGATGATGATGATGATGTTTCGGTCACTCAATCAAAATCAAATATTTGTGCCCGTGCACGCGATGTCCGAGGGCCGCTACTTCCTGCTTCAATCGTGAGCCCAAAACTAGAACTTGTAATCTGTAAGTGAAAACTTGCACATCGGGTTCGAAAACGCTCACATATAAACTCAATGCTTAAAATGCAGAATAACCAATCGATGATAAAAAACTTGAAGTCCAGAATATGCACATCAATTATTGACTTTTTGAAAAAGGGTTGTGAAAAGCTAAAGTATAGAAATTAAAATATAAAATTGAAAACCCAAAACCTTAATTCGAAAATTTAAAATCTAAAATATAAAACCTACAATCTAAAATTTAAAACCTAAAATCTAAATTTAAAATCTAAAATCTTAAATCTAAAATCTAATTTGTTTCGAGAATACTCATATTGATTAGATTTTAAAGGCGGTTATAAAATGAGTTTGCTCTTCGGTGCTAGAATAGTTTACTTATTCAGTTTGTGAATTCAAAATGTCCAGCGATGTCCTCGTTTTCCTTCGTTTTACTGATTTTTAACACATGAGAGGTTGTGATGGATTATTGTCCTTCGAAAAGGCAAAATCCAAACTCGACGGTCACGAAAATAAAAACGATGTTTTGAGAGACCGTACACACTCGCGCGCCTGGAGCATGGATTTGGTGTGCGTGCATGTACAGTCCGTCACGCTTTTTCTCTCGCGTACAAACTTGTGCGCTGAGCATACGCATTACACTGCTGCCGTCGAAGGACAACAATCCGTCACAGCCCCTCACATTTGATCCTGTCTTTAATCTACCTTGAGTCTCGGTTGCGTGTGATGTGGTTTCAACAAGTATCACCAGTCGTGTTTCAAAAGCCTCTGCGCGAACGGTATATCTGGAAACATCAACTTGACTGTGACTTATTGAATAACTTTGTGATACCAGGTGGTTCGCATCTTTAAGGCACATGTTTCGGATACAGAAAGAAAGAACATCCCCCTTCGCCGACGAGATTAAGTGACGAGAATTCGAATCAAATTTTAAAAGCGAATTCAATTTGGGGAATTTCACTCTTGCCATGCGCAACCGACCACTTCAGATCATCTGAAGTCCAGATGATTTGCGTCAGATCAGATAAAAATCGTGGCAAGCGCAAGCTCTCGAATTGCAGCCAACATCATCTTCATCTGAACAAGCTCGTTGTATCTGAGGATGCTGTTCCCAAATGGGCCCTTGAAACCCAATAGTCGATACAGGTTAGACCCACATCATTCGCCCGAAGCTTATGATGATACCGTAAAGCTCCGGATAACTCTCGGAGTTCTCGTCGTGCTCATTGGCGAACCGGTCACTCGTAAGTCCCGGTTCAGTATAAAAAATTCGACAACGGCCGTTTTATCGAAGAGCAAATCGGGAGTTAAGTGCGCAGCGAGTAATCCGGAGATTTACGGTATCATCGAATTATAAGCGCCTGTTTCGGACTGTAATCAAATTCGCTTAAAGAAAGTTGTTCGACCAGACAGCTTTTTATTAAGAAACAACTACTTGTAAAGCCCTAAACAACTCAGCCTACTCGTTATACTGATTTTTCCAGAATGGTCTGACTTGTTTAGGGCTTTACCAGCACTTCTACAGAGAAAACAGGCACACTGCGCACACGCTTGCGCTGTTTTTACACAAGCCAACAACGCAACGTGGTGGCGCAAACATACACACAAAAACAAGAACATAAAAGCTACATAAAAACACAACCATAAAATGATAATGTTAAACTAAATTTAACCATTTCAGCCTACTGCGTAACAAAGCCACACCGCTTAGCGTTTTGCATGCGCGCAAAAAGCACTGCAACCAAGAAACTAATGTAAATTTTTGGTTTGCGAGTGCTATGGTAAATCTATACTTTTCCCTCCAACAACATGCTTGTAAACTGTCGTCGCTCCATGCTCTGCTTGGCCGTCGCAACACGTGAGCCGCTTTCAACTTTTACTGCAGCAGTGAATGGTTGCCAGACGTACGCTTGATGCACACATTCACGTTCGGTCAGGTGTGGAAAGTTTGTGTTGCTGCCGCATGCACGTAACGTGCGCAAAATAATAATACTGGTAGCTTTCCTTGAAGACGAGATTTCGACTTGTAAACGCAATGAAGGTGAGATGGGCAAACCAGTAGAAATAAAGCAGAACCAGAACAAATGTTAACAAGACGTAATTGCAGAAAAGTAGGTTTGCGCTTGCCGTCAGTTGTTGCACCAAAGTTTGAGATCAAACTTATTGTTGTTGAATGAGTGAGCCGCTACCGGTTTTCATGTACTTACACTAAATAGGAACCTATCGATTCTGCATAACGCAAATTTTTAGGCAAAAAAACTTTACATGTGTGCATATTTTAAATTTGATGACTGACTGTACTATCTCGCAGTATGGCTTTGCTGATCACTTAGTTCACCTGAACAAGTCTTTCAACCGGCTTAATCAAAATTGTTTTCATTTGTCTCTTTAAACTGGGTAGAAAATAAGACAAAATTATTAACATGTTTTTGTTCACTTTTAAAATGTTTTTGGCTTAATTTAGAAGTCTTCTCGGCGTTTAAAGATTATACCATATCTTTCACCACATTAACGTTTTAATCCTTATCTTATCGGAATTACAAAAAAACGCAGAAGTTTGTGGAGTTTTCTGCAGTAAAGTTTTTTATTTAGTTTTGAATGCTGAAAAGTGGAGTAAGATTATTTTCGTTAGTTTTTCTCGTGTTTTAAAATATTTTATGGCATGAAATTTTTGTCGCGCAGTGTTAGAAGTGCGACAAAATTGTAAAAATTTGTAAAAACAAACAAGCGCGTTCCGTGTGGCGGTGGTCGGCAACTGAATAAGTTGCGATAAAGCATGCTGCAGTAGGGAAGAATATAGATTGTTTTAGCCAGTTCGTCCATGAAAAACTTGTGAGAAATAGAAAAAAAACTTTTAAACATTTTTGTTTATTTTTTACAAGTTTCTGCTTCGATCTGAAGATGTTGAGGACGTTCAAAATCAAGCATTCGTCGCCGGACGATTTTTTTTAATGCTCTTTTCATTAGGGAGTAAATTTAAAATTGCAAATTTGTTGTGCACAAGCATCTTGCATTGTGCGGCTAAACCGTGATGAAATGAGTTCCATCATATACATGCCGGGGCTGATAGCTCGTTTTTTCAAAAAACGGAAATCCCAAAAAACCCGCTTTTTTGACCGCCTTTAACTCCGTCAACTTTCACTTTCACGAGCAGACGTTAACACATTGTATGCCCAACTTTTTGTTCTCATTGTGAATAAACGTGTCTCCGGTTCCGGTTGACATTTATTGATAGCAAACCAGAAACGGTAATTTGTTACTTACTTCCGGTCACGTGATCGGCAAAAAATTGGCATTATAGAATTTAGCGGAAAAAACTAATTTAAAAATAGCCATGAAAAGTATATATTTGGTTCGAGACATTCATAAGCACTGTTTGCGTTGCTCTTATAAAAACATTTCAATTTTACACAGCGCGTTGCACAAAAAAGTGTTGGCAGTTACAATGAGTATGAATTATTTAAGCAGCATGTGTCACTGTTAAACGAGCCAGTTAATACACAGAAACTTATTTGCAGACTTTGACAACATAAACTTGACGTTTGTCTTGCTTAAGTGTCGCAAATGCATTCGATTTATATAATATTTAGTTGTGACTACTTAATTGTATTTCTGGGGTTTGATTACAGACAGAGACTTGCTCATTGTAGTTAGTAAGTTTTGGAGTCTAATAAGATTAGCGTGCAATGATGCGCAACGAAACGAACGATAACGCTTCGCGAAGTGGTTCAAAGTTACAGTTAGATATTCATTTCAACAATATCTATAGGTTTGGAAGGGAAGCCCCACATGAAGGTAGTACACATGTATTGCAGAAATGTAACGTGATATGATGCTTGCCAACGTCTGTCGCGAAGGCGCTTGTATGAGTGTTATCAGCTTTGATGTAAATGACTGAAGCCACAGTTTTACTCTGTCTGTTCGTCTTGCTAGTTAATCATGTACCCAGACGCGACGAACTTATGCGTTATTTTTACAGCTATTTCTAATACTGTACTATGGCAAGGTAATTAATATGAAACGTTCCTGGACCTCAAAACGTGCCAAAAATCTATCTTATAATCTTAATGAAAAAACGCGTGAAATTCGCAATCGCATCATTTTATGTACAATCAAGAATATAGCGGGTAAAGATTTTCTTGAGCTGTTGAAATATTTACACGAAAAAGATTTATTGTATAATTTCGGTGTCCAAAAGTGTCATCAGAGAAATCAGGCAGATTTCGATTATAGACCCAAATATCAAACCGCTGCCAACAGAATCCAAATGTTGAACACTCAAAATAACGAGTTGCAAATTATTCCAATCGTGCTAATTTCTGCTACGATCGAACAATGTGAGTTTGGGTTAATTGCCAACTTTTGCTTACTTACACCTGATCGATTCCAATGTATCGTGTCTTCGCTTGAAAAAAGGAATGTTTATTTAGCTATGGAGCAGCAAGACAATGTAAAATAACTTTAGAACACAGCAGTAGCTAAATGAAGTACAAGAGATTCTGTAACACCAGCGTAATGGTTTTCTGCCGTGAACGAAAAGAAGTAAAAGAAGTGTTTTCGAAAATAAATCGTTC
This sequence comes from Bryoerythrophyllum caledonicum, assembly GCA_963971425.1. NCBI lineage: Eukaryota > Viridiplantae > Streptophyta > Bryopsida > Pottiales > Pottiaceae > Bryoerythrophyllum > Bryoerythrophyllum caledonicum. The sequence goes on along the minus strand of CAXARX010000110.1, from coordinate 18,150 downwards.
ACATAAAATGAATTATTATTATCATGCAGAATTAAGCAACCGTCACAAATCCACTGCGTATAACTCGTGAATGAGTGGAAAACAGCAAGCGATGATTGAAACAATCGCTTTTTCATTAGGGATTAACTTTACCTTTGTGATTGCAATAATTACTGTAACTTCAATCCCAACTTGTTTTCAGATTTGCAGTCGTACTGAGCGTTCCTTGTTTGATGGGTTTAACTTACTAACTCCTCTACCATTGAGGTGAAATTTGCAGCAGTCCATGCGCACATCAGTTCAAAACTGGAACAGTATGCGTTTAGAGATACGCCATGTTCACTGTTGACAAATGCACTCAGCAATTGGTTCATCTTCCTACACTATAAATTGTTTGCGACCATGAGTTACCCGCAGTTTGCGGCAATCTCACGGTCGTTAGTTTCAAAGTTTAAAAATCACTTTTGTGAGCGCACCCGAAGTCCCATTTTTACCGAAAAATCAAACAAAATAGCAACGAGGACGTTTGGGGTTTTAACGAGGTATTTTGATCAAACTCAGATGTCATAAAATATTATGTGACAATTGAGAGAGACGAGTTTTGCAATGGTTACTTTTGCCGACGAAGATAAAAAACACTGGAGTACATCAACGGTGAGAAAAACGACGATAATGACAATGATGAACTTGAGCCGCAGTCAGATTACGAAGTAAACGGGCAATCTTGTAACCGTAAGCCATCGAAATGTGTTACGCCGTGGCTGAGAACTGAACTGGCTGAGAACTGAAAGACAGCCATATTTCTGGTCACTGGTTGTTTTCTGCATTTTCACGTGAATTTTAATTTTCCTTGCAAGCAAGGATCTGACAGTATCTTATTGTAGAAAATTTACTTTGGACTGCGGGGAACTCATGGTATAAGTAGCATTCCAAAAATTACGTACTGCACACAGCGTAGTCTGGTCACAATATATATAGCGTACAATTTAACGTACAATTTTGTACATTTTTCTGTGCGTTATACATTGTTACGAGTGGCGAAATTGTAAGATTAAGCCTTTTGCCGCTCTGGTACGTAAAACTTTCTTGCGTATCCGGATTTCTTTTTTGTTGTGCGGTTGTAAATCGCACGGTGATAACCAAAAGTAAGTCCACGACGAAACACGAAGCAACCGTTGACGCTATTTGTTCATCTGCAACAATGTCGATGTAAAAGATAACTTTTACATAAAATAACGTAGACATGTTCTAATAACAAAAGACAAGCTAAAACGCCGTTATTAAAATTAAAGAAGAGTAGAATGAAACGACAAGATTGTCGTTTTACTTAAACAATGGCTGCGCACACGCAAGTCCTTATGAAAAACTATATGACCTTGCGTAACAACAACGCAGTACCAGAAACTGTTTTTTACTGCCAACAATCAATGTTTTTTATACAAATTTTAAGTCCAAAAACCGGTACTCACTCGTTCCTGTTACCGCACTCGCTCGCCAGATATTCACGCTTGCTTTCCACCATCTGCTTCCGGTTAATACAAATACTAACTAGTGTACTTTAAGATTTAAAATATTTATCCACATATATTACGATGAGCACATTAGAATTCGAGTTCGCGGCATATGTTATAGCTACACATGTGACCGTTGCATATCATGCCATGCTTTACTGCATATCCAACATTTCTTGATTACCAATGCATTCTTCACGACCAGTGGTGTGCATTCGGGTACTCCGTTTTGCGCGCAACGTACGCAGCGATTGTAATTTGTATGTGACTTGTGCGCGTGCGCTTCTTTTCGCATGCAAGTTGAAATCGCTGCGTACGTTACGCGCAAAACGCAGTACCCGAATGCACACCACTGTTCACGACAGCATAGCATACTTGATGATACGCGACTTCACTAGTTTCATAACCTTCAACCACTGCGTATATCTCGCGTATTTTGTACCACAAGTACATCCGAGCAGTAGCTGATATACCAATATCGAATACACAAATATACGCGACCATAATAGTACTGTGACTCTTAACTCCTCCATACCTTGTGTATCCTACTTGATACGCACCGATGGTGCCGCTTGATATCGGCTACGCTGAGGATACGCGGCATATATCTCGTGATATGCCATCGACGAGGCCGCTAATTACAAACTACGCTTACAAAACCAATATCGACTGCATAAATATACGCAGCCATAATAATACTGCGACCTTCATTAATCCCATATTGTGTGTATCTTGCATGACACGCACCGATAATGCCATTGTCCAGCCAGACTGGATGAGCTACGCTTACAAAATTTTTACGTTTGCACGTTATGGAACGCTTGTGGTATAAGACGCTAGCTATTTAAGCTTACAGTCGTGTTTAAATGTTTTTATTACGAACCGCTTCAGTAATTTTATGGAAAACAACGCTGATAAGTTTGAGGAATGTTAAAGTAGTGTAACGTAGGGTGCCCCACGATCTCGACACCAGTGCAATAAATGATAGTATCATCTGCAATATGAAAGCTGCGCAAGCTTGTATTGAAGAGTCGATTATCGGTGTTGATGATGGAATTTTTGAAGCTTATCAGCAGGAACGTTTGGATGTCTACAAAGAACTGCAGACGCGTAAGTCAAAAATAGTCGCAATTCAAGAGTACGTTGTAGCAAATGACAGTGACATTGAAGTAGTACATTTATCAGGCAATAATAATAATAAACCGCAACTGGGCTTTGATATAACTCATAAATAGCAAGGCAAAGTGATATAAAAACAGTACAAACTCGTACAGCAGATTAAAACCGTGAAAGAAAAAAGTGAACTATTGACGCGTGGTGGCAGACACATGATGCAACTAAGGCCGCAGCCAGTAAAATGTCAACGCATGCAAGTTACGGACGATATTAGTAAAAACAAAGTAGGTGAGGATGTGTGTTGTACAAATTTAGAAGCCAGTATATGCTCGCATGGGACAAAATGCGCAAATAATTGTTTACTGCACATTTTGTTTCATGCAAGCAAATTGAACCAACAATGCTAAAAACATGTTTTTAGCGTTGGTCAAAAACAAGCTTCGCTGTACAACTTGTACGCCTTAGCCTGCAGGTACGAATCGATCATGTTTCCATACTTCTTCTATCTAGCGTACTGCGAGAAAAGTGTTTACCACCAGCGGCAGTAGAAGCATGTTCGATGGCTACCAGCAGCACCTACCACAAGTCTTCTAGCAACATAGCTGTAACATGCTGCACGTTTTATTGATCAGAATTCTACCGTATTGCTGCCATACACTTCCATCAACGCGCGTGTTTACTGCAGCAATAGGACAACCATCAACTGACCTCATTTTAGTACGTTGGTGCAGGGTGTAGTACATGCTTACCCAGTGCAATCGGTTCAACGTATGTTGTTCACGTTTAATCTGTGCCATTTCCAGCATTATTTAGTGGATCGATGTTATATTTTGTTCCGCGCAAGCGCGTATTTTGTATGCGTATCTTTTTCATATAGGTATGATTATTTTTCCATGTTTTATAAGAGTCGTCGTAGAATATCAGACGTTCTGTCGCGGAGAGAGAGAGAGAGCGTCTAATCACAATGTCGATCGTAAGTGTCTGCAAATAACAATAATTAGGGAACAAAGAGGTGAGGATCCTGCTGCAATCAAACAAAAAATGCTAATAATTTTAGGAAGAATCTTATTTTAAGCGGATAAAAAGAAAACACGACGACAATCACTAAACTGCGCTTGTATGGATTGCTGTCGCTGCAACGCAAGGTGGACGTTTTTGTCCTTGTCCGTCATTACTGCACTGCATCGGCAGCTTCGCCGTCTCTCATCGTTATCTGTTTTTCAATCGTGTCTTCTTTTCCTTCTTGTTTCTTGAAGTTTTCGTCCCCGTCGTCGCCCTCAATGTTGTCATCGCTTGCACCTTTAGTCTGACGACTCGGTATTTTGTTCTTTTGTCTGTGCGCCATCTATAAACAAGCAGCAGGCAATCATCCGTCGCGGTTGTGAAGCCACCAATCACTCAAAGTGCCGCACGTTGAAGTGGAGATACTGCAAAACCCCGGGTACACCGCCAAATTGCTTACTGAACCATTGTAACTAAATTCGCGATATGAGTGAGAAAAATAAAGAAATCTACATTTGTCGCGGTATATCCGGAGTTTTCCAGTATAATGCGGTCGAACCATTGACCGCCCAAAATGGCGCAGTAAAGATTTCGAAGCTGCGGTGCAGCTGATTGCAACACGCCGCATCGATATCATCGCAATATAATCGGGATAAAGTGATAATACTAAACGCGACAGGGAATTATTTTGAATTGAACAAAACACCTGCACCAAACGATGTTGCCATCTAGGCGCAGACCCAAAACCACCGAATTCAAACAAAATTTAGGAAGCAAGGAAAGCTAGTTACGGACAAACAATGTCAAGTACTGAACATTATTATGGCTAATTTTGTGTTTTTTATGGCAATGGCTTCATGAGTTGGTTTTTAAACTTCATATCAAGTCGTTGGCAAGCATTTGCTGTAGAAAATACTCTGGCACTCGTTTGTTAGACATAATTTGTGGCGGACAAGCAATTCAAAGCTTTTGCAACATAGTTTGCTCGATCTTGTCAAGCTGAAGCGTCTGCATTTGCCCCTCCATGCTTTTTGCGAAAGGCTTTTGCTTGAAGCAAGACGACAAGTATTAATCAAGTTTCCTGACAAATACGCGCTTGAGCAAACAAATCAGTGTCTGCTATTGCTCGCCTTCTAGCCGCTGTGTTAGACGTAATACCAGTTATACAACCGACAAAAACTTTGAGTGAAGTTGCGTTGAAGTTCCTACTTGTCATCATCAATCGGTTCGGCGGCGGTGGAAATTTGTCTCTCTCTCTCTGGCTCGCCGTGGAAGTCGCATGCGCTGACGACGGTCTATTGGCAACAAAAACAAGCTTTGAAGTACAACTTTTCAGGCGTGGTGAGCTAGAGGCACAAATTTCGTCACGTTTTCGTTCGATAAAAGACGCTGATACAGAACAGCTGTCGTTAGTACGTACGAAACGATAAGTAGCCGACATCAACAGCAGTTTTTGGCGACGACGACGCAAAAGAATAGTCAGGAATCAAGTTTGCATGCTTTAGCTCGTGGACGAAAGAATACGTCGGCAACTTCTATTATACAAAGTTTAAAAGTACCGCTTGCCGATACAAGTCAAATTTACCCAGCAAACGTTCAAGAAATTGATACGTCGTCATCGTTATCCGGGAAGAGGACTGCTGGCCGGCTTGCTAACTAGGCGAACCGTATCTGACAGATTTTGGTACCTATACTGAAGACCGGAAGATATCAGAAGAAGTTGGTCTAAAAATGCGATAGTTGATCAAGAAGTGTTTGTTATAGCCATTTTCTGTTTTGTACGTTTTGTTTTGTTGCAATCTTAGACTTGTCTAAAAAAACTTTGCCCGAAGGGGGCTTTTCATCATCTTTATGTACACGTTCGTACACTGTTCTACTTCACTACTCTTTTTTTACGGGCATGTACAATAGTCCGCTGTAGTACAGAGAAAGCTCAGCGGACAGTGGTTTTATTAAACAACTTTGTGTTTTGAGCTCAAATCCACTGTCATATTTTGCGGTCTTCTCAAGTTGTAAGGTCTGTTGTCTATCTTCATACATAAGCCTCTGTTGTTTTATGTAACGCAATGTCAGGCAGGAAACAAAGTAATCCGCAGCGCTCTATGAGGAGGGCGAATGTCGCTAAGAAGGTCATTAGAACAGCCAACTATTTCCTAACCCCCCTCCGCGCCAGGTGGATCGCATGCTGCGCGAGATGCGCCGTCTGGATCAAACAGAGAAGCCTGACGTTACAAAGTTGGCTTTTATTAAAGTAGTGCGTGAGATTTCCCATAACTATTACTTAGAAGAGGTTACTAAAGATGATATGCGTTGGCGTCCCGGCGCAATTATAGCGTTACATCAGGCAACAGAGTCCTTTTTGGTTGATTATTTTATTGATTGCGCTATGGCTGAAAGTCATGCCAAACTCAAAACAGTAACTCGTAGGGATCTTAAATTTATAGATGATATACGGGCACCAGGAAGTCATGCAGCTATGAACGACAAAGCTTGTACTAGTGCTTTGTAGCTACCAACATATTCTTTCTATAGATTTTAATATCGTACAACTATGGATGCTATGCCTTAATTTCTGTCTTTGTTTTTGCTTTTCTTTTGATTGTTTTATATAAATCTATGGCAAGTTATATGTAACATTTATTCAGTTGCTACACGATGTGTGATACTACGGATAACGTGTGTTCCGCCTGCGGTAAGGTTTGCAAAAACGACGCTGGTGTCAAAGTACACCAACGTTCGTGCGCTGTGTTAAAAGGTGCATCGGCCAATCAGCCGGCTACAATCAATCAACAATAACAGCAGCATCAACAACAACAATCACAACTACCTTCAAGCAAACTACTGTCAGCGAGTAGCCAGCCAAATACTGCCGAAGAAGAACAGCAAAAAGGCATATACGAGCCGAATCGACCCCGTCGGCCAGCCGCAGTTGCGGCTGCTCACGCCTTGAATTCGAAGCAGGTTATTGGTGTACCATCAGCCAGCCGCCAGATTTCGCTTCTCAAACAATCAACACTTATCTGCGCCACAGATATAAAAGAAACTATTGATACAATGGTTCTAGACAATTACGGTGAAGTGAAAAATATTGCTGGCAACAATGTACCGATAGCGTCCACAGCAGTAAATATTCCCGCGACAGATACCCCAAGTAGGCGTATACCGGAGTCCGAAGCAGTGCACTGGAAATGTCAACATTGCCCATTTACTTCAAAAACACAAAGCGGCGTATCCATCCATCGAGCCGCGTGTCATCCAGCAGCAGCTCGTCAGCGCTGCATTGAAGGTGTTGGCAATCATGCTGCTCCTACGCCCATTATACCAGAAATTGTCAACACAAACGCGGACTTATGTGCTGATACTTTACAAGACAAATGGGCACTAAATCTTGAAGAGTGGGCATACAATCATCACTGCATGGAACGTGATAAATTTGATCGACACATTGCAACAATGATGCAAGATTTCGATGCTTTAAGCAAGAAGTTATGGCCTCGCCCTGTTAATAAAACTATAGCAAGTCATCGAAAGCATAGAAATGCAAAAAAAGACGGAGCGAGCAAACAAAATCGCATCAAGACTGAGCACAACATCCAACGAAGAAGTTTCCAACATCGACAACGTACGTACAGTCGGCTCGAATTAGCAACGCCAACGTAGTAAAGATGCAGAGACTCGCAAACAACAGTAAGAACGCGAGCATGTGCAGTGGGCGCTTAACAATAACAGACGTGCAGTCGCGCAACGTGTGATGGAGCCCGATCAACTTAGATGCGAAATCGCGCCTGCTGTACTATCAGACGCCTATATGAGTATTTTTGAAAAGAGTAACGACTCATGCAGACCGGAAGACTCATATGAAATACTCGCTGCAAATATTCAACAGGATCTTGATGACAATTACAAGGATTTCTATTCCGCTGCGCAGGCATTAAAAATCATGAAGTCCATAGGCGTCGATAAATCGCCGGGGCCGGATAAGGTGACAATGCGTGTCATCAGGACAATCGACAATACAGGCCAGTTACGTGCGCTTCTGGCAACGGCCATACAACGCCTGGGATACTATCCCAAACCTTTACGCAAAGCTAAAACAATCTTATTGTATAAGGAAGGGCCCGCTAATGAAGTCGGAAATTGGCGACCGATTACAATATTTTCGATGACGCGTCGGCTCATCAGCAAACTGTTTGAAGCTCGCCTGAGGAGGTTTGTCAGGTTATCACCAACACAGCTAGGTTTCACATCGCGACCGGGCTGTTTAATTAATATATCAAGGTTGGCACATATTCTAAATCACGCTAAATCGTATAAGCGTGAATGCTATGCCTTGCTACTAGACGTGCGTAAGGCATTTGATTCTGTAGGACATGTTCATATTAACAAAGCGCTGAATGCAATACCACTACCAAGCTCGTTGAGAGCAGTTTGCAGCGCCTCACTAATCGGCAACATCACAAAAATCCAAACTGCGAGGGGTCAAACCCGTGAAATGCGATTCTGCGCCGGAGTTGCTCAAGGAGAACCTTTATCACCATTACTGTTCAATCTGGCTATTGATTTTATCATCGATCGACTTGATAAGTCCGAACTCAAAGCAGAATGCGGCTACGATGACGGTGACGGTGCATGCACCGTGCTATCTTTTCCAGACGACACAACACTAATAGGATTTAATTTAAACGCCGTGCAGAAGTTATTAAACATCGCGGTCGATTCGTTCTCTAAGATCGGTTTGCGTTTGAATGCCATTAAAACTAAATGGTTAGCAGTCTGTCGTCCTGAGACGTCGGAGTGCTTGCACATGACAGATCAACCGATTCCACAGGCAATAACTCACACTCTAGTTCGATATCTGGAAGCTTATTTCAGTCCACAGCAAGCATTCAATACGCAAGCAGCCATCAAAGAACTTGGCAATAAACTACAGCTTGTATGTGCGACGGAGCTTCTGTACATCAATCAAAAGCTGCAACTAATGCAGCAGTATTTGTTACCTATTCTGAATTATACATTTCAAATCACACCGTGTAAGCTGGTGCCGAACGGTTGCTTAGAAGAATTAGACTTACTAGTTCGCAGCGCAATGCGAGAGCTATTGCGGCTGCCGGCAGGCAGTCCAAATGCGTTCTACTACGCGCCACGCACAGCAAGGGGTTTAGCAGTCACACGATTTGTTTGGGAAGCGCGATTACAGCGCATCACTGCACTGGCTTCGTTGTATGGAAAGTCTATGCTGTTTCAGCGTCAACAGGCTTGGATTGAGGAGGCTATGCTTTGCGTAGGCAAAGTGCAGATCGAAAGATCTGTTTCAACTGAATTTTTCAAAGAGCCGAATCTCTCTAGCAAGTTGAGGCAGGAGCTGTGCAGACGGTCCTACGACGAGTGGGCAGATATGCGTATTGCCGGCAAAGGAGTGAATTTATTTAGCCTAGTTTCTGCATCAAACCGTTGGCTCTCTAACAAAAACCCGATGACCTTGACAGATTGGTTGATGTCGATTCAAATGACAGTAAACCAGTGCAATTTACTTACACACCCCCGATGTCAGCAAGATTTTGCGAATTGCAGACGCTGCAATAGTCATCCTGAGTCGATTGGCCATGTCTTGCAATTCTGCAACGCGAATCATGGTTTAATAAATGATCGTCATAACGCCGTCGTCAACATTATTGCCGAAGAATTGAAGAAACTAAGGTATACGTTCGACCTTGAGGCTCGCTGCAATGGCATCGAACAAGTAGTCAGCGACAGCGCCGTGGATCTCGATGAGATTCAGCATCGAGCTGTCAACGTCTCGCGGCGTATTGATATAGTCGCCGTTAATGAGGCTCGAACTCAAGCATTTCTATTAGATCCAACAATTAGAATTGAAAATACTGAGGTGGAAGTCCAAGAAGCTTTACGGCAAAAGAGACAAACAGACGAGCCTACTGTTGATTATTTTAGGAGACATTTGAGTATACATAATATTGAAGTAGTAGGTGTTTGGTTTGGATCTAGAGGTACTCATCATCCCTCTACGGTTAATTTGTTTAAACGGCTAGGTCTGTTAAACGGTAGATCTACAGTTCTACTAGATCATATTACTAAAACAATTTTATCTGACAGTTCGTAAATAATGCGCACTCATCTGTGGGCTGAACATAATTTATAGTTTTGACATCAGAAACATTCTATAATGTATAACAATTATCCAACACTGATAACCTTGTGATTCTATTTTCTTTCCATAAAACGATGCTCGCTTGTTGTTTTGGGTTTATTTGTTTCTCTTGTCTGTGTCTTAGTGGCAACTCCTATTGGAGCAGATGCTTTCAAAATAAAGTAAATATAATGTACATGGGAAACAGAATTATGAAGCGGCCAAGAAAGCCTTCAAAAAGAAGCGCAATATAAATCATGCGCAACGAACATTTCAGGCCGTGAAAGTGAACGTAAGCCGTAGAAACTATATGAACCTTTTTCAAACATGCTGTTAAAGTGCCAGCATCGCGCTGAGGGTGGCCGTAGCAGTGCAAAGAGACTCCAAGTGCGATTCTAACACGCAAACAGCAAATTTTAACAAGTTCTAAAATTTCTACGGCTCACGTTCACGTTTACGGCCTGAAATAGTCGTTGCGCATAATCTCTGATCTATTAAAATCAACGCTTATCGTACCCGGAGTTGATTTATCATGGAGTTGTGCACTGCAAAAATCAAAGCTTGCGAGTTTTCATGCAGTTCGTGCATCTGAGCTTGCATCGGAATTATTTTTGTCAGGCACTCCGTAATACCGTTGTTTCGCTTTTAGATGAAAGTTCATAGTCATAAATTTGCTGTACTGCAGTACAGAAAATTTACGACTATGAACTCTCATCTAAAAGGGAAATAACGGTAAGTCAACGCCGGATACGGTACATGTTTTAAAGAACACAACAGATTAGCTTAGGCAGCATTATTATACACTACTTTTGAGGTGGTTTACGTGATACAACACACCCGAAAATGCTCGAAAAATACATGGTCCCTGCAATTTCTTCGGCTCTCTGCTTGACATTGTTTTCGCATAACTACCTATCATTTATCACTAGATTTTTTTGGATTGGTTGGTATTCCGGGTTTGTGTTTAAACTGCTACAACATGAGCTGCAGATGTCATTGTTTGACCTTTGTAAAATTCGAAGTATTTTTTTGGATTTCTTCTCTTTTCACATCCATTCAGCTTCTATCGGCGTAATCTGATCAGACCTGTGTAACTTCAGAGTACCGTAAAACTCCGAAAAACACCCGGCTTTTTCGGCGATCTTATCAGCGGCCGTGTTACTTGTAAGTACGTATTGAGTATGAAAATATTCACAGGGGCCGTTCGTCGCAGACCGATCTGGTAGTTACACGAGCTAGGAGTTATCCGGAGTTTTACCGTACTTCAGGAGTTGCCGTGAGGTGTGGTGTCAGCTGACTAGGAGTGAAAGGTAGATTCATGTTGAAGCTGTGAGGAAGAGTAACGTAAAATTGCAAGACTTTCCACGAGAAGTGAGGTGGGAGGTGCCGGAGTCGGAAGCAGTTGGATGGGCTGTGATGGATTGTTGTCATTTGAAAAGACAAAATTCAAATTCAACGATCACGAAAATAAAAACAGGGTTTTGAGATCCCGTACAAACTTGCGCGCTTGGAGCATGGATTTGGAGTGCGTGCGTGTACAGTCTGCTACGCTGTTTTTCTCGCATACAAACTTGTACGCTGAGCGTACGCTATACATTGCTGCCGTCGAAGGACAACAATCTATCACAGTCCCTTAGTTGATCAAATCATCCGATTTATGCAAACTACAATCTGTCTGGTTTGTGATCGTCCTACAATGTCAGATATGTCTCGTTCTATTGTACTTAGACCTCACATGCAACCCCTATTGTTAGCAAAGCATGTCACTTTTTTATTAGAAGCTGAAACCCCACACTCCGACTGAATGGCAGTCATTCTAAGACGAAAGTTCAGTGAAAGCGCATGTTTGTGCTTATTTTTGTTTACTTGCATGCAAATCGAACAGATTTTATTTCTTTTCACTTACTATCATCATGAAACGCCGAATAACTTTCTGCACACTTAACTTCTAGATTGTTCTTTCATGGAACGGCCTCTGCTGATTCTTTTTACTAAATCGGGACTTACGAGTGGCTAGGTTACCAGTAAGCATGATTGGAAGTCTGAAAGTTATCAGAAGCGTAACGGTGTCAGTTTTGAATTCGACTTTTAGTTTTGAGTCTTTGTCTAGATGGCCACAACATGTGCAAAATACTGGTGAGGCCCTATACAAGTGAGCTTACTGTAGTATCAATTTTTACAAATGCGACTGGGCTCAGCGCGTCGAACCGTTGGCTCGCGATATTCTTTCGCTCGGCTATTCGTGCCTGCTTATCCATACCAAGATGGATCAACGTCATCGTAACATTGTTTTTCACAACTTATGCAATGGCAACGCATACAATCTGATTTGCAGCGACTTGTTTACGCGTGGCATCGAAATACGATCTGTTGATGTAGTAATTAATTTTGATTTCGCGTTGGAAAGTTGTCATAAAGCGTTGAGTGCTTCTACTATTATTGATGTGGCAGCCTCTGGGCAAGAAATTTCAACCCGGCCGTTTCAACTTGTTACTGGCCGCGTTTGGAAAAGCTCAGCATTTGGTGGCGTCAAAAGTCGTGCTGGTATGCCAAAACGTGTCGATCAGTACTTGTCAGAAGATTTAAATTTAGACGATTTTGTGACACATCGTGTAGCTGCCGATGTTGTAAAAAATGTGGGGTTTGACAGCTGACTACCTGTCGCATGCGTTAATATGGGCTGGATTCGTTGCAAACATTATTTTGTTGTTGCTTTTATGTTGGCTTACCACTATTGCTATTTATGCTATAATTAGGCGTGCGTTCCACCGGGAACTTTTTCGTTAGCTTGCATTATGACGGACGATGACAGACCCGATGCGGAATTCATGGTCGTGTGTGGTAGACTGTTGCTTCATTTGAAGTATCTCGATGGCAACATCGAAGTATCTCCTTTTGTGCAAGAAATTGCATGCAATCATATCGAGTGTCGTGGTGTTTTCGTCAGTCACGCAGCGGCTGCGGATTGCTTCTGCTGGTCGGTTGTGCGTACTCTTTGTGGACTCATTTTATACTTCTTGCTTTTGGTTTAAACCGAGTGCAGCTCTCTCACTATTCATTAAGTTGTTATGATTGGTTTATGCCTAACTATATTCTTCTACTTGATAAATTATGTTTGGATTTGTGGCTTTTGGGTCTAGATAGCATCACCGTTTGATGCAGACTTCTTTGCAATACAAAGTAATTCTCTTACATAAGAATTGGTGCTACAGTGGGCTCACTTGTATAGGGTTCCATCAGCATATTTTGCTAAATTCGGAGTATTGTTGAATTTCGGATAAATTCCGAGCTGATTTTCATATTATGAACAACCTTTACCCACATGTTTATATTAAATTGGCACTTACGAGTGATAAAAGCGTCGATAGAAGCACGAAAAGTGTCAACAGTTATCCGAGGTTTAACGGTACCGCAAAACCCTGGATAATTCGCGATTTTTTTTATTGCACCATGCTGACTTATTTTCTGTTTCGACCCAAGAAATAGTGAAAAAACGACTTTTTTTATTCGGGGTTTTGTGGTAATTTCATCTTAAACCTTGAGTGAGACGCTTGCTTAAATTATGCAAAACCCCGATAACTGGAAGTTTTGGAATGTCTTGCTGTGCTTCTGCGTTTGCATGCGACAACGTAATGTTGCCGTATGAAACAGTTTTTTAGCTTTAGTGCATGCACAGTGTGCATTGCTGCGTGCAGGTATGCAACGCTTTAGAAATCGAAAATCTATGATATTTTTATTACAAATCGGACCGGCGCATGCCGAGGTTTTAAGATTAACATTTTAGCCATCTTCGTTTCGCTTTCGCTGTGTTGTTGGTTTATTTTAGTCTTTGCGTCTTTGCGTAAAAATGGGTAAGGCTCGTGTACTGCTGTCGCTGTTGTTGCAATTGTTTTTCTAATAGTTCAAAGTTGATGTTTGCAGTCGTTGTATTTATCACTGAACACTTTCGACTTTAGGTATTTCTCGCGACAACTGGTATAAACGCCGAAAGACCGGAGGTAAGAAGGCGCCTTTGCACAAAAAGCGCAAATACGATTTGGGCAGACCTGCTGCTAATACAAAGGTAAGTTGTGCTGCTCCGTTTGTACTTGCGTGCGGATTTTTAATGGAGTTGTGGTGTGTTTTTGTGTTGCAGTTGAGTGATGAGACTGTATTTTGAACCATCTTTCGGGGCTGACCTGTTGTGATGATGTGAATGAGTCTGACTTGCTTGAAAGAACTAGAACCAGCACGCAGTTTTTTGTTAGTGTTTCGGCAAACTGCAAGTTTCACCTTTTGCGTTGTTACAGATTGGCCCTCAACGTGTACATATCGTTCGTGTTCGTGGAGGGAATCATAAATACCGCGCGTTGCGGTTGGATCATGGCAACTTTTCCTGGGGAAGTGAATGTAAGTAAGAACGAGTGCAATTTATGTCGGTGATGCATGCATCGCAAACATGTATGTTTAATTTCGTACAATTTTTTAGCACAGGCTGCACTCGTAAGACACGTATTATCGATACGGTTTACAACGCTAGTAACAACGAATTAGTACGAACAAAAACTTTAGTTAAGAACTCGATTGTTATGATCGACGCTACGCCTTTCCGACAATGGTACGAAAGCCATTATGCGTTACCGCTTGGCCGTAAGAAGGGTACAAAATTGGTGAGTTGAGTTATTTAACCGGCTATGTCGTCATGTACGCTTAATGATGATTCTCTTATTTCACCATCTTTCGACTGATATTCTAAGTTGAAACTTGAGTCACGAACTGATTCTTTATTATTTGCTAATACTTTGCAAGTTACACACTGCTGAATGCGATCAAATTAATGGTTTTGATTAAAATTGCATGCAGAGCGAGGCGGAGGAGAAAGTTTTAAACCGCAAGTTTCATGGTAAAATGGAAAAGACAATAAAAGACCGTCAACGAATTTCAAAAGTAGTGCCAGAACTTGAAGACCAGTTTATGAGCGGTCGTATACTAGGTAAGTTGACTTTTTTTTTACAGCAAACCTTATAGTAACGGGATGAATGCAATTCATGCTTCTAATGCTGAGATTAGCTGATTGCTTGCGTATTATTTATGCGTATTGCATGAATGCTAGTTTTTGAGGTATTTAGTCATAGTTACTCTGACAACGACATTTTTGTATCCCGTTTCCCATCGTTGAAGAAACATAGCTACTGCTTTATTTTTGGTGTTTTTGTATTGCGTACAGCTTGCATTTCCTCACGACCTGGGCAAGTTGGGCGATGCGACGGCTACCTTTTGGAAGGCAAGGAACTCGACTTTTACAGCAAAAAGATTAAAGCCAAGAA
Organism: Bryoerythrophyllum caledonicum; assembly: GCA_963971425.1. NCBI lineage: Eukaryota > Viridiplantae > Streptophyta > Bryopsida > Pottiales > Pottiaceae > Bryoerythrophyllum > Bryoerythrophyllum caledonicum. Next base: position 3,091 of record CAXARX010000110.1, on the reverse strand, counting down.
GGGTAAAGCATAGACGCTTCTGTGTAATGTGTACCTGATAATTTAGCTGGTTGCTTTTGTAAGCCGTATTTGCCTATAACTTCACTTTAATTATGCTGTCGAGATTACACTAAACATGGCAATCACAATTTTCGCTATTTTAGTGACGCGTGAAATACATTCTATCCATAAAGGTAATCGGTTTTAGACATATGAACTCAGAACCGCGTAACATTTGAGCACGCTAGTCGACTTCTTTGATTAACACCTTCGATACCAGATGCTGCGTCGCCGTCCATTACGACTAAACTTCTGCTTGTGATGCCGAGCGGGCCCATTATAGGAAGCTGATTGTCCGTGAATACGCTTTTTACTGGCAAATCGTTTGGGCCGACGATAAAAATTCGGCCATGTTTGTTACTCATATCGCCCAGCTGACATCTTAGCGGTACTAGTCGATTACATTGCGCGTTATATGACGGATGCTGAGCGTCGATAGAAAAGGGATTTACAACATTGCCAGCACTCATACAGCGGCCACTAGCCGTCGTCACTAGTTGATTAAAAGCTGTAATCGGCGACCAGTTTATGCTCCATTCGTACTCGCTTCCGCCAGGTTGAATGCGATTTAGTGATAAAAGCTGTTGAAAATTATTATTCAGTCCACCGATTGGTAATTGTCGTCGCTGACGCTGTTGATGCATTGATTGATGAGCTAAAAGTTGCTGTCCTTGAAAATGTTGATTATTTGACTGACTTTGTTGTTGCTGTTGCGGCGGAGAATTCGGAGCATGCTGTAAGCTTACGACTACAGTTGTGTCGGCAAAATTATCGTCGATGGGCTGGCGGAAAATAATCTGACCTTTAATCGGAAATTCAAATCTCGCCACAGCATTTTGTGTGCGTGAAGGATAGCCGATGTCGGCGCAAGCAAATCGTTCGTTAGTCTGCTGCGTGTGTAGCACTACAGAGCGGCCTGTGTGTTGTGATTGTTAGCAGAAAATACGTAGCAGTCTATCGTCGCGCCCCAGTGGCTTTGAACGATATTTGTCAGTTTTTTAAAGAAAAAAAAACGCACCAATTATTGACAAAGGTCCAAACAGCGATAAATTGTCGTCAAAAAATGTTCCACTAAATGCAACTGCTCCGGATAATAGACCGTGTTTGCCACCTAAATCGCCAACTTGATACTGATCGTGCGTGCCTTGACCAGGCGCTGGGCTTAGCGACGCGTCGATTCCATGCGGGTTGTAATGTTGACCAGTAAACGGAGAATTACAAACGTTCACGTTATCTTTTACACTTGTCGGATCGATGGGTTCAATTGGCCACTCTGTAAATTTCAACTAATAACAACGATGTGTTGCGAGCGCCAAAAAAGTTTTACGTAACGTTGACATGAAAACCTTACAAAAATTGCACTTGCACTCACCGTGAACATGGTAAGGGCCAGCGACGCCGCGTAGACCATTTAGTTGCACGTCGATACGTGTTGAATCCCAGCGAGAATTTTGCGTAAACGTTATGGACCCACCAACGTTTTGCATTGCAAATGTTGCGCGCACTTGTTTCAGCTTGATTTCCTGCAAATATCCGCAGCTTATTGCCATGCCCGAAGTTGTGGTCGGCATTGCTGCTTGGCGCGCGTTGTTGTTGTTGTTGTTGTTGTTGTTGTTGGATGTTGCAGTGTCGTGAATTACAACGTACAAATGATTATTATTATTATTACCACCCGCCGCAGACGCAGAAGCCGAAGCCAGCGTATGAAGCGCAAGCACTTCAGAACTTATGCTAATGCGCGCGCTGGACTTACGTTCGCCTACTGGCGCCGGACCTAGTATGCGGTTTAGATCTGTGGCGCGCGTAGTAAGTCGACTGCAGTCAACAATATGTGCAGCATTGGTACGAGGTTCGCCGCTGCCGCCGCTGCTGCGCAAGTCCCAGGCAAGTTGCGACCTTAAAGCGCTGCCATCGGTATAGAATAAATTGGTTAGCACACGAAGATGAATATCGTCGCTACCGCCGCCGCCGTTTGTTGGTGGGTTGGCGTACGGCTGCATAAACACAATTTCACCGGCAACACGGCCGCTCACTACGGCAACCATAACCAGCGGATCGTCATCGGCAGCTCGTATTGTCGCGCATACGCGATCGCCATTGGAAGCTATCAGCACGACGCTGCGCATCCATATAGATTCTATGGTGCCGAGTTGTAGCAAGCTGTCTTGAAATTCGCTTCGTACATTGGTCGACAACAGACCGTGTCGAGAAGTAAGATCTCCATTAGGTGCGCTGTACAGTAGGAGAAAGAAACATGGTTGTTTGTATTTAACTGAAAATTGACGGGTGCGCGTGCAACCTCTCTATACTTACATTAAACCTAAATCGCTGCAAAGTGCTTTTTCAGTCCAATCGACAGGAAATTCATGAATTCTATGTGTAAACAAAGAAAAAATTGTCGCAAATGCCACTGACCGGTACTGCCTTTTCGTGTACGTATAAAGTATGTCAAAATACCGTACAACTTACTCCCAACGCACGTTGTGTATATCCGGCGAACTATGCAAATGGACGACTATGTTGAGGCCGGAAATTGAGCTAGCTTGGCGGAACGAAATGGTACCTTTTAAACCTTTTTGATTAAATATTGCAGAGTAAACGCGCTGACGAGGTTGCTGCTGCCCTACTACTGCGACTGGCATGAGCGGTTGTTGCTGCTGCTGCTGTATCAGCGAAGTTGACGATGGAGGTATAAGTGGTGGAGGTTGAGGAGAAAGTAGGGGTAAAGGAGGCGGAAATTGAGATGGTAATTGCTGTTGAGGGTTAATAAACTGTGCTGGAGTTTGTGGTGGCTGTTGTTGCTGAAACTGTTGCTGTTGTTGCTGTTGCATCTGTTGATGTAACTGTTGCTGAAGTAATTGCTGCTGCTGGTGTTGTTGTTGTTGAAGCTGAAGTTGTTGTTGTTGCTGTTGTTGCTGCTGAAATTGCTGCTGCATTAGTAATTGTTCATGTTGCTGCTGAGGATCTATAAATTGTTGCAACTGTTGCTGTGGTGGTGGAATTATTTGCGGCTGTAGCAGCGGAAATTGAGGCGGTTGCTGCGATGGGAGCT
>CAXARX010000109.1:0-17191 GCA_963971425.1 Bryoerythrophyllum caledonicum | reverse complement strand
ATGCCACTTTCTGTCCTTGCCTATATTTTGGACGATCAACAAACCGTTTACACCTAGGACAAGGGAGTAGTGATTGACCTTCACAATTGGCACCTTCACAATTGGCATTTCAGCTGGTGGTGAGGCAGGAGTTGTTGCTGCGAATGATGTTGTCAAGGATGTAGCAGATGGGGACAATGTGGAAGCCAATATCAACTTAGGAGGCCACCTCTTTGCAACATCTAGCCCACCGCCACCTAACTATGCAGAGCAAGACCTAGTAGTTGGAATTTCACCTGAAGTTAGACCTTTAGATTATGGACAGATCCTTAACATTGCAAATGCTGCAGCAGCAGAAGCGGATCCCACTATTGCCGCATGAAGCAACCATGTTCATTAAGCTAGTTAAAGGCTGGCATATATAGACTTGGAAGACTTGTAGCAGCTAGATGATCAATCAACAATAGACTCTTCAGCACACTGCCATGTGCACATCATGTAACTTTTTAGTGCAATAGAAGCGAAAAGCACCTTTGTTGGCATATTTATGTATGCTATGAATGTCAATATCTATATGCTTAGGCATGAAGGTATAACAAACACAATATAGTTGGTGGACATGCAGCTACACAATTAATCTTTGATGGTGGTGTGCTCTGCTTGGCTCGGCAACCAATTCTTATTTATTGGTATTCAGGTGGAAGTCATCTTGCAAATAAGAATCTTTAGCATTTGTATTTTTGAATGAAAATTCTCCATTAAAACTCAAATGATATCAGTCACGTCCTCTACGCTAGTTTGAAAGTCACTACAGCCTGCTTCAGTACTATAAATAGACTCATCTATATCTGATGCCTCAACAAGCACATATCTATTGCCCTGACGGATACGACCCTCACGCCATGCTTCACTAGTAACCTCTGCTCTAGACGCATGCCACGCGTCGCGCCTACGAGCCATACCTGCAATGATTGCTGGATCAGGCAATGTCTCCTCAGATTCAAGAATCCTCTTTTGCAACTTCGCATCATATCTGTCTTGTATGTTTCTATACCAGAACTCATACTGCTGCACAATAACACTTGTCTTAGCTCTTGTCCCTCCATGTTGTCCATGGTACTCGCTAGATGCTTTAGCACCATGGTACGATTTTTCCATCCCTTGACAGTTCCAAACAGACAAACTCCCGTATTTTTCCACAAACCAGGGTTCGTGCTTCACCAGTACATGCAGCAAGCATTGAGAGCACAAACATACACTTTATTAAAAGTTTAATATACTATATGCAATGGAGATTTTGTTGCAGCAACAATTACATGGAGGCTATGTCTAAAACTTGCAGATCTTTGCTACAACAACAATCGCTACTCAAGCCTGGGTCAAGGGATGACTTACAGTGTAGTGTGTCACATGACCCTCACCATGGGCAACAATAAAAGCCCTTCCAAAACCCACAATGACCAATTTATAGTTCCTCCTTTGCTCATCTGTTAGAACCAACCCTGTGAAGTATGGCTGCAACGCCTCGAGGGTCTCCCACACTCGTTTGCGTTTCACCCTTGCTTGACTGTTCTCCAGGTTGTTCGACTCTGAAGCAAGCACATCCTTCCAGACCCGATCATTCCCAGACCATGAACTTGGTCCAAACAATTTGCTCGCTAATACTTCTCCTATGCTAGGCTTCTGAACCACATTCCCCATTCTGTTAGATAGCTTCGCATCCTTCTTCACCACACAATTAGATCTCTCCACGTCAATTGCAGACGTAGTTTTCTACGTAGCATCTATAGCAACCGATCTCCTCAGTTCATCTTGGATGTTCCTCACAAACATGTAGTGGAGATGGAGAACTTTTTCAATAATGCGGACCAACGCATGCAAAGTACATATATGAGTTCTGCTAAGGGGAATTGGTAGGATCGGCTTCCATCAAGGATGTGTCTCAATATCACACGGTGGACCTCAAATGCCAGGTGCAAACAATCCTCCTTGCCATGAACCTTTTCCACGAGAAGAGGTTGTTCGTTGTGCTTCAACCTCAGTGCAAGTCCTTAAAAGTTCGTATTGTTGCTCGCAATATATGCAATTCATTTTGCAGGCCGATCCATGCTCTAGGCCGTACATACACTTGATTGTTTTCATATCCGCGCTCAAGTGCCACTCCACTAGAAAACTCCCTTGACCTGGAACTTCTAGATGTTGCCCATCAGATTGTGCTTTGATAATTGCCGGGAAGTCAGTTTGTTGAAACACCCATTGGAGGATGTCATACGATTCTTTCTCCACCTAGAAGGAGCCCACTGGCCAAATCTCTTGCTTTGATTGAACTGAAAAATACCTCTCATCGTTTTTTTGAATATTTGGGTGTAGAGCTCGATTCATGAGTGTCAGACTCACTCTTTCAAACTTCTTCCCGTGGATCACCTCCGCCTTGTCCAGCTTAAGCACAAACATCAGCGGCCCACCGTTGCATTCTGTAATGAATTGAGGTTATTGAAATAAAGTTCACTAGACAACTGCAGCAAATGCTTTCCGACTTAAGGCACTATTCAAGACTCACCTTTAATTGTGATGTTATAGAACAACACCATCGATCGTTGAACAACTTTGATATTTGCAAAGAGATTATTTTTGTCGTTGAGAATGACCTCTTTCGAATTCCTAACCACCTTTTTATTGACCCTCACTTTTGGAATCACTCGCTGGCCATCAATATGGAAGTACTCTCCAATAAACTGCGGAAGCTTTCTATTCATTTTTCTTCTCAATTATGCTAGCCTTGTACTAGAGGGCAAAAGACCATGCTTCAGCTGAGGTGCTATAGATGTGACTTGATGCTTGATAACCTTGCAGAGTGCATAGTATCCTCTATGTGTTACATTGTTGCCATCACAGACTCCCAACATTACCTCTCCACTCAACTTCTTCTATATCTTCTTAAAAATAGTCTCGGTCGCTACCGCACTAGCTTGACTCATTCTGATTGCTCCCCTAGCCTTAGAGCCTCACCTGCGGACAAAACACTTGCAATAGCACGTGTTGTACCAACCCATTGTTTACTCTCTCTGCGTGCTTTATTTGATCGCTGCAACTGACTGACAAGTTGCGGTTGAATATGCGCTTGTAATATAGTGCGCTGCCGTTTAGCATTCCCCGATCCTACAAAGCTAATAGAAATACCAAATCCAAGCATAGACAATCACCATCGAATATCCATGGAATTCATCTTCAGATTCATAATTTCATTCAGCATCAAACTGGTCCGAAGATAAAAAATAACATGCATGGGCCAACTATGCGGTACGATCATGACTTAAACATGAGCCACTTAAGAACCTCGTGCAAGTTCATCGACGTTTTTGATGCTTTGGACGCAAACACGCTTGCGGAGTCCTCTTGGAGTTTACACCATGGATTTGATCTGTGCTTGTAACTTCTCGTCTACTGCCTTAAATTTTAACAAATCCAACTTCAAAGCACTAATCGTCTCTTGGCTTGCTTGAGCTCCTGCAATAGCTGACATCCTTAATGCTTCACATGTAGCTTCAAAGTTTCCTACTTTGGTTTGCAATTGTTCCAGGGTTCTCATAACGGACGGGTTGAGGTGATCGGACGGGACAACCGGACGGGCAGTCCGGACGGCACGGACGGACGGTTCGAACGGATTGCCCGAAAAGCGCCTAGTAATTTTTTGCAAGTAAGAATTTTTTACTGTGATGGCCACGTCACATACGGACGTGTCACGCCACCGTGGCACTAGGGCGGGGACGTCTCCATGAGGGGCGGGGACGTCACCATGAGGGGTGGGGACGTCACCATGAGGGGCGGGGACGTCTCCGCCCCTCATGTAGGCGTCCACGCCCCTGCATCATTGAGCGGAGAGACCTTAATGTCTGGAAGCAAAATATGTTTATTACATTAAAAAGTTTCACGATAAAACAACAATTCCCTAATCTCATACTTTCAAACGAAGTAATATCTTGTAGTAATCTAAGAAACCTTTTTCTCTCCTAGCTTCTTCTATGAATTATCACAACTCTCTTGATTTCGCATACATATATGTAGTTACTTTTCTTGTCCTTTAATTATTCAAACGGCCCGATCTGCGCACTCCTTCGGTGGACGGGCCACCCATAACCGCATCTCGAAGGACGATATCATCATCATCTGGTGCCTCATCGCAATCTGGACGGTTGTCATCATCAGCTCCTTCACCGCTCTCATCTGAGAATTCTCCATTACTACCATCCGTAGTCCAAAAGCCCTCTATTTCAGAGTTGTCATTGCAAAGCTCTATGACTGTTTCACCATCGCAATGCGAGCGTCTGAATCTCTTTTGTCGATGTGCATGAGGATCATCGCCGTCGGAATTTATGGTTGTGCTGCTAGTAGGACGAACTGCTCGATTCGGAACAACAAACGCCGGAGTTGTTGAAGAGCGTCCTGGAACATACGTGTCCAAAAATGGTTGTACAACCACGTTCGGATCTCGTGCCCCTATTCCAAGGAGTGGACGTCTACGATGCCTTGAGGTGGATGCTTCGCCGTTGTTTCTTCCTTCACGGCCTCTAGCCGCTCCACGACCTCTAGACCCTCCACGAGCATTAGTCCTTGCACTCGGTTGTATATATTGACCCATTGGATGAAGAGGCGTCCTTGTAGCGGCCAAAGGGGGTCTGCCATTTCTGGTAGTAGTAGCGGAAGTGTTTAGACCCATCCCCTCAACGCCTACACTTCGTTGGAAAGGTCCATACATGGCATTCGCCGTTCTAGGAGAAGAGGAATTTCGGGAAGGCGGCGTTGGTACATTCTGGTCATTGATAACCGTAGGCAACACCACAACCGGAGATGGTTGGGGCTTAAGGTCCTCTGTGAATGCAAAAGCATCATCGGGGTCTACATATTCCGGGTCAAAACGCCGACGCTGATTAACAACCCTTTCATTTCTTCGAGTCGTCCCTACAATTGTTGTGTTTACAACATTTGCGTTAAAATCTCCTTGAACGACTCCAGTGCTATGAAATGATGCACCCATTCCAATAGGGTTCTCTTGGCCATACCGGTTTTCAACCGATCCTTGGTTGTTTCGAGTTGCAGTATTTACTGCGTTCTCTCCCGCTCCGTTGTTGTCACCATCTCCATTTCCACCACCATAGTCTGATGGGGAATTGTCCTCGTCGCGAACATTCCCGACATTGCCCCCTCCCGTTCCAGGCTCTTCAAGGTTAGTCACATTTGCGATGTCGTCCTCTGAGGAAGTAGACAAAGGTTGCACTTCATGAATGCCCTCATTTTGAGGAAGATGAGGCGAAGGACTGCGACGAGGACTTTGATTCCAAGGTCCCCAACGACCTTGAGCCAATTCTTCTTCCACATCGTCATCATCTCTGTAATAGTTTCTCGTTTCCTCAAGATGATCGGCGCCTTCCGCCCAAAGATTAGGGTGTCCACGGTACTCCAGCGGAGTGCGGGGAGCTGCCATATTGTGCTCCTCCTCTTCCTCGGCTATCAACACATCAAATTCACGATTAGGTTCACCCACCACGATCGGCCCTAGGGCATATGGGTCGGAATCCTCCGAGTGAATATTCGCATCGTACCATCGAACGGGATCGGCCCCTGGTCTTTGTTGAAGGCATTGGCTATTGGTATAAATATACACCAATGACGCAGCCTTTTCTGCCGCTAATCGATTTCAGCTCTTGTTGTGGACAAACGAGTACATACTCCAGTTTTGTTCGCAAGAGCTAACTGAACACGTAAGGGCTAGAATACGAACAACTATTTTAGACAATGCCTTGTTTGCGATCCTGGCCCACCATTGGTGGAGTTGAAGCTTTGTCTCGCGGATGTCAGATGCCTCAGTAAGGCCATATGGTCCTGTGTCCTCCTCGTACTGTGTTAACTCATATTAGACGTCCTCATATGAGACTTCCAATACCTCCATCATTTTGCGAACAACTTGATTCAATGCTCTTTGTGCGATTCCGTCAGCCCTAAGCGCCACATTATCCTTGAGGTACGGATTCAAAAGAGCCCTGGTGTAGTGAACATCGGTAAAAACCATTTGCCACCGGGCATCAAAAGATTGCTCAAGAGTGGATGCTATGTCAGCTCGTAGAATAAAGGGTGACTCTCTCAAAGAATACACGTGTTCTCGCAAATTATGCATCACGAGCCACGCACGACCCATGGCTGGTTCGCGGCCATCAAACACACGCAATGCCTTCAAAACATCCCTAGTCATGTGCACGTAATTATGACATCGTTGCCAAAAGGCCACATCTTCGATGGTGAGCACCACATTACGCGCTGCGGTTGCTGCTTGCTCTCCATTTTGTTTATTCCGAAAGGTTGCAAAGAAGTTTACAATACCGAGGTGGTCTTTCAACTGCTCCAACACTCCTTTGAGTCTCACCAATCGATCCAACAAAAGGAAATTACAAGCAAAGCGGGTTTCAGTGGGCACTACAATATGAAGGTTTGGACTCAACTCACGAAGTGTCCCCATTGTCGCATGATGGTTTCTAATATATTTGCAGAATTTCTTTGCCCTCTCTATTAAATCTTTAAATTCTTGGACCTTCGCCCAATCTTCCAACATGAGATCCAATGCATGTGCCATGCACCCCTGCTTGTGAATGTGCGGGTATGTGAGAATAATATCATCCATCGCTCCAAGCATGTTGGGAGCATTGTCTGTACAAATCTGTGTCACATTCTTGGAACCCACCTTCTCAATGTAAACTTTCACTTGGTCCGCTATGTACCACATGGACTTCTTCTCACCACTAGTGTCTATAATCCCCAAGAATAAGTCACTAGTGGGGCACGACATCATTAAATTCATGAGGGGCCTCCGATGGACATCATCCCAACCATCCGTGCATATCAACACCCCATAATTCTTGATTGCAAAACCAACTTTGGCTTCAATTTCTTTCTCAATTTGCAACCTCTTAGGTTCAATCAATCTAGTCCTCAACTAGTGATATGTAGGAGGAGTGTACTCAAACTTTGCCACGGATGTTGTCCTCACTGCATCGATGAACGCTTGATTTCGCGCCACATTAAAAGGCACATTGGCCTGATAGAAAAAAGTCGCCCACTTCTCATCAAGTTCCTTCTTCTTTGCAATGTTAAAAGCATCAAGCATCCGTTGTGGATGTAGTTGCCCAGACCTAGTGGAATTCGAGGCGGCAAGACCACCCGACACATGTTCGCAGTCATTTCCTTCAGAGAGATTAGGCACTCCTTCCTGAGGCCAACTTGTTACCCCACCCGCCACATTATTTTGAGCGTCGGATTGGCTTGAAGTGTCAATAGTTGGTGCCCTTGATGGACCACTCGGGCCTGAATCTCCGCCATACATGCCCCCCCCCGTCATTTGTTGTGGAACAATGTTTCCACAATTGGCAAATCGACTTCGCACATAGGGAGGTAGGCTACAACAAATCGACCTCTCTGACTTGGCACCGTATCCAAAGTGAGCGAACGCACGCTCACGTTTGTAGCTAAAAGTATAGTTACAAAAAACACATCTCACTTTGCCTCCGTTGTCACCAAAATTGTACCAAGGTTCCCATTCTTTTGTTTGCTTCCTTTGACTTCCCATTGCATTCACGGCTTATGCCAAATAATGTGCAAGTCTCGTCTAAGCCAAAATATGGGGCTAGTTATAGTATAGAATCGGGTGAAAATATGAGGTCTGATAGCGCTGGTGCACTGCTTGAACGAATTTTTACATCACCTCAGCCGCACACCAGTGCCGCCTGCCACCCAAGTAGACTCGCAAGGAACTCAAACCAAATTGAGGTCCAAGGGATAGAGGCCAAGGTGACAAGCGTGAGGACAATCGGCCCTTCCCGAACCTTTTAAACACGAGCCAAGAACGGGTCGGACCTGACGTGCCAAAGGCGGGGACGTCTTTGTGCAGGGGCGGAGACGTCCCTACCCTTACCGGGGCAGGGGCAGGGACGTCTCCGCCCTTACTTAGGCAGGGGCTGGGAGGTCTCCCCAACCCAGGAGAAGGAGGCCTTTGGGGCATTTTGGGTGCTTAGGCACTTCTCCTCTCCATGAGGAGGGTAGAGGTTTTAACATAGGGTGCCTTATTTTTGGTTCCGACAAGATTGCGAGGCACTTAAAATAAGAAGTAGATTATGTCTACGAAGGAAGGCTTTCGGGAAAGTACTACTTTTGTCCTTTGACCGCATGCTCTCCAATAATGAACACCTTTATTGGCACCCTTAAAGATCATGTAGTGAATAGCATGGGAGCTATGCAAGTCCCCATCCATAATGGGTAGTATAAGCCTCTAGTAGAATGTAATGTGCAAGTTCTCTAAATAAATTATACCATTACAAACAAAATGGATATTTAAAATCATATAATGTTTAGAGCAAAAGTGTTGTTCACAAAATTGATTTGCTACGTCCTAAACCTTTAAATGCTCCTAGTTAGTAGTAACGTTGATGGAGGGCTCGTTCGGTCCTCCTCAGCCTACCACGTGCTTGTGCCTTTTTGCTCGCCGCTTGGATGTGGGTTCCGTCGGAGTCAGCATCTGAACTTGACGTGTCAATATCATAGCTAGGTGTGTCATCCATCACAGTCATGAACTTGCCCAATCCACCTTCCGGATACTTGCGCCATCCCATTGGAATTATTCCATTTTCAGGGCAAGGAATTTTTACCTTCCCCGGCATCGACTTGAAAGTGGACCAATCCACTATCTTGCCCAACTTCACCTCCGCATGAACACCCCGCGCAATGAAGAGATTTACTTCGTTGCGTTTGACGAATGGGACGTCATACAACACTTGGTAAACTTCGATGCAACGGTTTTTAAACGCCTCGTTGATGCAATGTTTCAAGTTTGCCTTGTGGAAGCGCCGGTGATAGTTGTGTCGCGCCTCTGGGAAAGCCTTGTCGATGTGGCACCACTCGATGTAGTTCGCGCAATCATCAAAACTCCATGGCTCCACTACGTCCTCCCAACCTTGAAAAGCCAACTTCTCGGGATTACGAAGAATGGCAACCGCTTTCGATGGGCGTTCCCCGCTCGTGCACGGGTCTTGTCTCGCTCCTCCTTGGCCAATTGTCCGGATGAAGACATGGTGTGCACGTGTGAATGCAAAATTCTGGCGTGGATGGATGAATGAGACCTCGCACAACGCCCACATCCAGCTCAATGAAGAGATGGTGGATATGAGTATGCGAGGCGGGGACAAATGAGGTCCCCCTCCATTAAAATAGTAATCCGGTGGGGGCGGAGATGTCTCCGCCCCTGCCTCGGTCTCTGCCATTGTCTCAATGAAGAGATGGTGGATAGGAATATGCGAGGCAGGGGCGGAGACATTTGCTTGTAAATTGGGGGCGGGGTTTGTCCCTACAAAACTATCCAAGGAGGCGTTTGAGGCCACTCTTGCTTGGCCGAGGCACTCCTCATCTCCATGAGGCGAGTGCACAATTAAATATGGGGTGATTTATTTTTGGTTCCGACAAGATCCTAATGCACTTAAAATAACATGCAGATTATGTCTTTCCCTAGTTCTAGGAAGGAAAGCGAAATGGAAAGTACAACTTTTGTACTTTGACGGCATGCTCTCCAATAAGGAACACCTTTATTAGCTCCCTATTAGTTTTGGAGAAAACATAAGAGTGTAGAAAATTATTTCCTTCCAAATATAAAAAAAAATTCCTTGTCTTTAGTGGAAAATAACGCTTCAACTCAAGTCAAAGATTTTCACATATTGCCAAAAATAAAACGGGCAAGGTACCAAAAACAAAAACGTCTTACCCCATAAAACTTAGAGATTTTAACTTTTTATACTTTTGATTTTTTCCACAACAATATGTGGTGTAGACCTTCATATTGACCGTTTGGATCATCAATCTAAAACATATCAAGTATCTAAAAACTAAAACGTTACTTGCCCATTTGTTAGCTTTCACTACTAGCATAGTTGACTTGAATAAAGTACACCCTTTTTCTACCTCTAACAATTGGTGTATAAGGAACTAACATCATCCTAAACTACCATTAGTAATGGATTTAGGCCTTATCTAGTGCAAAAATTTGATACCAAGTAGTGAATAGCATGGGAGCTATGCAAGCCTTTCAATCCGTGTGGTTAAAATTTATGAAATTTTGTGGGGACATTAACAAAGAAGTATGTATTGTGATCCTACGATTAGATGTAGAAATAAAAAGGTTTTGTTTCCATTCTTAGGCATTATACTATAGCCTCGCAGTTTTGAAGTGTTTTTGGTGCAAAAATGCCTTGGTCCTTTACGGATTAAAAATGTTTGGAGGTTTAAAACTTGGTCCACACCATTTTTTTTATACAAACACCCAAATCCTTATGAGGCTTAAGTACATCCATAATCACACGGATTCACACCACTATTATCAAGTAGAATGTAGACAGTACTATTCATATTTTTTTTAGTATCCATACTGTAATACGAAAATGGGAAAATACATTAAACGCTCAAAGATGAAGCATTGTAAGAAAATTGTCTCTTGGTACCGCAAAGACAAAAAATTCACCTAGTCAATATTCATCGGGCTATTAGTAGTGCCACTCGCCCCTGCCTCGTTGTCGTGTGCCCCTACGTGCATAGGGAGGTCTTCATCTGAGCCCAATACAAGTCTACGAGACGTCGATCGTGTTCTCCTCGCTGATCCGTCTTCATCCAACACGGCCCTTAGGATTTGGGATTGCATGAGTTGGTCGAGCGCTTGCCGTGTCCCTGGACTGTGCACATCAACCAAGAAGTCGATTCCGTCATTTCGGAAAATTTCTTTCCACTCTGATTCCGATAATTGTCATAGTTCTTGCGGGTCCGGTTGGTCAACGTCGTGAGAAATGCGATCCCCGTTGTCGTCTATGATGCAAACTCCGTCAACGGCCCACAACCATTGCCGTGGATGAGGTCCGAAACGAAATTGCTCCCCGTTCTCGTCTCAATGGCCATTAAAGCATTGATAGAAGAAATTTCGTTTTCCTTGACCGTTTTTGTCCTTTAACGGGATCAAATTCTTGCACACCCGGACAATCTACTCCGGATCCCTTTCCCAACCCCACTCGTTTGAGAGGTGCATCTTATCCAACGAGTGCATCTTCAGTTTCCAGCTCCACACCAAATCCTTTCCCCACATATGTGATTGATCAGGAGCGTTCATCACATTGAACTCCCAATGCGGGGGCATGTATGGAAGTAATCCAAAAAGTTCGTACAATCGCTCGTGAAAAGGGGCCTTGCACAATGAGCACCGCCGGCGTACAACCATCAAACTAATCAAGCAAAATGGATGGTACAAGTGCTTACAAGTGCCTAGATGCATCCCACCTTCTGGACCAAATGGGTTTAGACAAATTGAGCAAGTTGTACCGTCGGATACGAAGCTCGAAGGTCGTGGCCACAATAACATGGGTTTGCCCCAATGATCGAGGGTAGATAAAACCTCCTTTTTGAAATCCCATTTGTAACGGGACCAATCGATGGTTGTTTGCCCACCAGCGGTTTTCATCATCGCCATTTCATCCATCTTGAAAAGATCATCTACGAGGGCCCACGATGTCAAACCAAACACCCTCTCCTGGTTGTTTTTGGTATAGTTGTTGTCGATTTTTTGGAATTCTGCCACCAATTGTCGGGACCGATCGACCGTGAAGACGCAGGCCAACTTCCATTGATAGTAATGTTCTACCAACACATCCAAACGACTTTGTAGTCTTGAATTCTCTTCAAGCGCTTTAGCAAGCTCTTTGCCGCCGTCACCCCCCGCACCCTCTTCTTTGTTGACCATAGCTTTGTCTGCGTTGGTAGGGGCCTCATCAAACGACAATGAATCGTCTTGGATTGACACGTGTACAAGCCCTTCCTCCTCCCGTCGTGGATTCCGATCTTCTATGGTCATTGTACTAGCTTGTAGGGCAAGTCGGAGCTCCTCCATATCACGACGTTGCTGGTCAATAACAATGTTTTTATCATTGACTTCAACTCTCAACTTGCGAACCTCATCGCGCAATGACAATAGTTCTGTCGTCTTCCCTTTCAATTGGTTCAGCAAGGTTTGGATAGTGCTGGCAAAAATAGCACCAGTAGAGGCTTCTAACGTTCGATCAATAACCGCGGGGGATTGTACCCGAGCTACAGCTTCATTAATGGTATCATTAACGACTATGTTAACTGTCTATTCCGCCCTCCTTCGTTTGGTGCACGCTTGTGTCCTTTGGCTCCTTGTGATTGGAGAGTGGGATCCGTCAGAGTCTGTATCCGTATTTGAGGGATCGGTCTCGAATGTGTCGACCAGTTCAGTCTTCGCCATCAATTTGCCCAATCCGCCTTCTGGATACCTCCGTGTCCCCATTGGAATCAATCCATCCGCCGGAGAAGGAACTTTTATGCTATCTCCCATGGCTTTCAAGGTGGACCAATCCACCCTCTTGTCCAACTTTACCTCCACGTGGACACCTCGCGCAAGGAAGAGATTTACTTCATTGCGTTTGATATAAGGGATGTTGTACAAGACCTGGTATACTTCAATGCACCGATTTTTGAACGCCTCGTCGGTGCACTTCCATAACTTTGCCTAGTGAAAGCGTCGGTGATAATTGTGTCGCTCCTCCGGGAAAGTCTTATCGATATGGCACCACTCGATGAAGTTTGCGCAATCCTCGAAACTCCATGGCTCCGGAACTTCTTCCCAACCTTTAAAAGCCAATTTAACAAGATTCCGAAGCACATGCAACCTCTTCCGCTGTTTGTTTCCCGATCGTAGTCGACTCTTGTCTCGTTCTTCTTTATTCATTTTTACCGGCGTGGCCATGGGTGGGGAAAATCTGAATAATGTATGTGATGCGAATGGATGAAGTCTTCACACGACGCCCACAACCAACTCAATTAAGAGGTGGATGAAGAGGGAATATGTGAGGCGGGGACAATTACGGGTGTGCACGATATTATATAGCCGATAGACGAAGCACTGGTCTAGGGTCCCCGGGCAGGGGCGGGGACGTCTTCGCGGCATGGGCGGAGACGTCCCCGCCTTGCCCAGGTAGGGCGGGGACGTCTTCGCAAAAAGAACCCTACACCATATAAATAGGGGACATTTTGTCCTTATTCTCTGCCAAGTCCACTCCCTAGGCCTCACGTGTCAATTCGCTTTGCGGCCTGAAAGTGAGTTTGGTGGATGATCGGGCTTGGCCCATTTATTGTACCCAGACTCTTTGCGGTTTTTTTTAAAACCATCAACTTGGAATTTCGACCACGATAGGGAGTTGACTATCACATATGGCGGGAGAAGGAAGGAGGTCGATGGAGAAGCGCCCAATATTTATGGACTTGGATGATGTTGATGAGACGGTGCTTCCATCCACCAACACGGAGTTGACTTCGGGATCATTGAATCCGTCGTCATCGAGCGGGAAGAGGCGGAAGAAGTCACCAAATCCGGACATGCCCCCGCACGAATACATGGTTGAATGTAGAGGGATTGCCGTTGAGTTTTACAACTGCCGAACGAGACAGGCATGGATGAGGAGTTATTTGAACCACAACGAAGAGGGATACCACAAGTTGGTGGTTGACATGCGACACGAATTAATGTCAAACCTTGATAAATTTGAGAAATTTAATAATTTCTCAGATTATTGATTGCATTCGGAGTGGTTGGACACACAAGTGACCGCACTGACCACCAATATCGTTGCGAACTGGTGTTACGTCACGGGGAAGAAGGAGGGTGGAAGTGACTGGAACGTGGAGGAGCACGCACTAGTGGCAAAGATGAGGATGATCCAGGGCTTCGTTCAACAAGTAAGAAGAAACTAGCTCTTTGGAAAGCGACTATTGAGGAGCAAATTTTGGCTCACTACGTTAGTGGAACTTTCAAGTGGCTTGAAAGTTGCGCTAAGGTGATTCCAATGCCAGGACAGAAAGCGGTGGGTGGCTATG
Source organism: Bryoerythrophyllum caledonicum (assembly GCA_963971425.1). Classification (NCBI taxonomy): domain Eukaryota; kingdom Viridiplantae; phylum Streptophyta; class Bryopsida; order Pottiales; family Pottiaceae; genus Bryoerythrophyllum; species Bryoerythrophyllum caledonicum. The sequence continues at coordinate 3,250 of CAXARX010000109.1, read as the reverse complement.
GGGCTGTACGGAAGGTGATGATAATCAAATTGGAAAACATTCCAAGTTGGATTTACTTCGCCGAAAAGACTTTGACCAACACCAACGAGAGGGAGAAGCGCCAAAACATCATCAATGAGGCTGGAGGGTGTCCGGTAGTGCATCCAGGGATCATTAGACTTGCGTACATCCACCCGAAAACTATGGAAGGGTACACGCTCTCGTGGAATGGGGGATCCCTCCAGAGTTTTTGGTCCAAGTTTGACTCGAAAGTGGACAAAGCATTGCCATTTGAACGGATTGAGATGCATCCAAATACCGGGTTGTCGATCCAAGAGCTTTGATGGGTAAAAACTTTTCGCCAAAATCGAGTGAACCTCGCCCTATCGTTGCTTGTCATTGTGGAAAAATGCCACGACACGAATTATATACACAATGACCTCTCTCCATCGAATGTTTTGCTCCACTTTGATGAGTGGAAACCCGATACGGTGTACATCGGAATTTGCGATTGGGGGCTTTCTAGTCGGGTTGTGGAGAATGAGCCATCAAGGTATAGTTATCAATTTAAATAGGAGCTTCAACAAGAGAGAGAGCGGCGACGGTTTGTGGCACCAGAACTATTCTATGTTTTTGGGCCGCGGGACTCCACCAACTGGCTTGAAGTCATGCAACGGTCACACCCCTATTCTAAGGCAGCACATGCATTTGCGGTGGGTTGGATTTGTGAGAAAATTTGGAAAGAAGATTGGGACACTTTGTATTTCACCACCAAAAACACGGAGCAACATGTAAACCTGAAGCTAAAATTTACAGCGTTGCAGAAACAACTGCTCGAAGAACGGTCTTCTAAGCCAGATGTTTTAGACACATTAATGAAACCTCCCTACAACTGGACTATGCCTCTATGTTGTTACCAACAATAGTTTTTTGTTAATTAGCTGCATTAGTTTCGCATGTGGTGGTTAAATAGGAAATACGGCATCTCCGTAGAAGAATATGTGTACTTGGCAATTGCCATACGTTATATTTTAATCAATATTGGATACGTCCAAATCTTAAATTTTCAATCCGAGATTTGCATTTGTTCAAGCACAAATAATTATTGATACACTATTGATACACTAAATGTGCACAAGTGAAAGAAATAAATTTATTATTTTTACAAAAATTGATACATAGTGTAGTAAATGGCATTTAGTGTCCGGTTATGTCACTATACTAAGTGCCTCATTTGCAATTGGTGTATGGGTTCACATTTAGTGTATACTACAGTAAACATAAATTTTAGTTTACCAACATAGTGTTAATAGTTAAACACTATCAACTAACTCATGAAGGGGCGGAGACGTTTCCGCCCCATACGGGCAGGGCGGAGACGTCCCCGCCCCATATGGAGCAGGGGCGAGGACATCTCCGCCCCACCTCCTTCTTGCCATTAGTCCCCAATCCTTCTCAAATTTGACCCTCTCCTACGTGGCAGCTATGTGGTGCCAACATAGCTGCCACGTCGCCTGTTTTTTACCTAGCGGGTTAGTCAACCCTCAGTTGACTCTATCGGACGGGCGTACCGGACGTCCGTCTAGTATGACAACCCTGGCACGTTCCTGAACAAGCGTAGTTGTAGTGTTTGACAAACTTTCAACTACACCTCGCCGGACCTCATATTCCTGCTCTAAACCTCGAACCGTAGACTACAAGTTCAATATTTCTTGAACACCGCTCACGCGCTTAATGTATCCAAGCATACCCTGCTCGCCGTGGCACAAAAACTCTAGATATTCTTTTGTAGTGTGGAAGCTTGGAGGTGAATTGGTAGCTGGATCCACTAGATATAAACCACCATGAACCCAGAGGTCAATGTGAATTTCACCAGCTACCCTCCTCGCCGCAAAGGTTAAACGACTGATTTGATCATGCAAGAGCGTCCCTCTCTTCATAACTGGAGCATAACTAGAACTCAACTTGACAGCAAGAGTATAAGTATTTGTAACATTTCTAAGTGCCATGTTGATGCAACGTTAAAATCAGCGTTGTCTACCAATCTGACAAGAAAATATCACTGGAAAAGGCATCTAGGACACGTGATACTTAACATCAAATCATGTCATTGCAAAAACATTGTGCTACAACAGAATTCAGGGAAACAATTTAATAGATTTTGCTACATCAGAGGTCGAAGAGAGGGTTGACAAAAACTTGGCGCATGCCAAACATGCCACATGCCATAAACCACACATCTTCCTGCCAATTTATTTTGCCCCTTCCCGCCCTACTAAAGTTGAAGTGGCATGAGTTTTTAAAAGATTTTATAGTACAAGTCATTTTATACTATTTGTGAGCTCGTACAGTAAAGCCTCATTTGCATATTTTATTGATGTAGTTGTTTGGTACATGTGATACTAAATGGTTTTTTTTTTACTGAAAGGACGGCAAAAAATTAAAAAATCTGTGAGCTAGAAAGTGCCGTGATCACGCTCGCATGATCTATTATTGTTTAAGCATGCCATCTCGGATTTGAGCATGCCACATCACAGACCGTGAAGGCATAATCATGCCGTTTTGCTTAGGTGGCTGGTCCTATGGTTGGACGACACGGACGACCAATAGCCAGGGCAGGCCTAACGTACCACTACCCAAGCAAGAATATGCTCAAAGGTACCATGCCCAAAACTCCCGCAAAGGGCCTCTCAATGACCCCAATACTTTTCTAATGGGAGTTACCAACGTCTCTTCTTGCTACCCGGAACTCCTTGGATTTCCAGATGACCATGTCACCTTCGGAATGGTAACACCATATTCATTAAAATGAGACAAAATGTGAGATTTGAGACCAAAAGCCTATAACATCAAAAATAAATCTCGTTAAAAGTTATTGCAAACGGAGGCATACATCATGCAACATACAAGAAACATCCCAAATCCAAGAATAAAACAACATGATCAATGCGACTCTCCATAATTGCATTACACAAGACGTACTATCAATAGATTTTTATAGAAAATATAATTACATCCATAGTAAAAGAGGATTGAATACAATGGAAAATAATAATACTAAAATTTTATTTTCATGAAATTGTTCACTAGAATAGATAATCCCAAGCAAGTATCTATTTATAGTAATTTAAGATCTACTCTATCGTCTCTAAAACAAAACATAGTAGAACTCCTGAAGCATATACAACTGTTCCTACTTAGCAGTACCTCCTTCACTAAAAGGAATGGTTGATCCACCTCCTCGTGTCTTCAGTAGCAAGGCATTTTGCGC
>CAXARX010000108.1:0-17009 GCA_963971425.1 Bryoerythrophyllum caledonicum | reverse complement strand
GTAAATCCGATGCGTTATCAAGACGTTCTTATTTAGCACCTAAGCCAAGCGACGCAGCTTTTGATCAACAAAAGACAATTATGCTGAGACCAGAACAATTTCACATTCGAGCATTACAAACATCAGTTGAAATGGATACATCTTTTCTTGACCAAATCCGTCTTGGTATGACCACTGATCCTCTTGTTATTGATCTTGATCGCCGCATCCACGAACACAATCACTCAGATTATGTAAATGATCTTTCTGATGACTCAGGAAGATTCAAATTTATCGATGGTTTATTATATTATGAAGGATTACTATTTGTTCCAGATGGAGAAGCTCGCCTTCATATACTCGAGACTTGACATGATTTCCCAGCCGCCGGACACTTTGGATTTAATAAGACTATGGAATTAATCTCTCGAGATTTTTGGTGGCTTCAAATGTGGAAGATAGTTAAAAAATTTGTACAATCATGTGATATATGCTCGCGTTCTAAAACTCCTCGACATCGTCCTTATCGTCTTCTTCTACCTTTGCCAATTCCTGAACAACCATGGTCATCACTATCAATGGATTTTATCACTGACCTACCAGAGTCACTATCATTTGATTCCGTATACGTAGTAGTTGACCGTTTTACTAAGATGGCACATTTCATTCCTTGTCAAAAGGCTATTTCAGGAGAAGAAACTGCAAAATTATTCTTAGACAATATCTATCGATATCATGGCCTTCCAAATGATATAATCTCCGATCGAGGACCACAATTTATTTCTAATTTTTGGAAATCTCTTTTCGAACTTTTGAAAGTTAAGATCAATCTTTCATCTGGCTATCATCCACAAACTGATGGGCAAACTGAGCGTGTAAACCAAGTTCTAGAGCAATATTTACGTTGTACTGTGAATTATCATCAAGATGATTGGGCAAGTCATCTCTCACATGCAGAATTTGCTTACAACAATAGTATGCACTCTTCAACTCAAAAAACCCCTTTTTTGCAAATTATGGACGTCATCCAAAAGCTGATTTATTAAATATATCGAACAAAACTACTATCATAGTTCCTGCAGCTCAAGATCTTGCAACCTCATTGTCTAATCTTCAAGCTGAAATGCTTTCTCACCTTCATGAAGCCCAAGAACATTCTAAAAAAAAATGCAGATAAACTTAGGAAGGTTCAACCCTTGTTCAAAATTGGTGATAAAGTTTGGCTCCTTCGACGCAATTTTCGAACCACTCGACCTTGTGAAAAATTGGACTATCGACGTATAAGTCCATTTCCTGTTTTGAAGCAAATAAATGCAGTTGCTTTCAAGCTACAACTTCCTGATTCAATGAGAGTACATCCTGTATTTCATGTTTCACTTCTTGAACCATATATAGCATCAGGCATTCCTGGGAGAAGTCAACCTCCTCCACCTTCAGTAGAAATCGATGGAAACGTAGAATACGAAGTAGATGAGATTCTTGATTCAAAACTAGTTCGTAATAGATTATTTTATCTTGTACATTGGCAAGGTTATGCTATTAGTGATCGAACATGGGAACCTAGTTGTAACCTAGCAAATGCTCAAGCCAAGATTTTTGATTTTCACCAACGATATCCTAGAAAACCAAAACTCTAGTCCAAAATGTACAAATGTAATACCTTTGAACCTGAACCTGCACCATACAAGCAAATTCACACTATTTGTTGGTACAAGTGCAGATGCAGAGATTTTACATCCATACAAAATGCCGACGACGTGGTAGATAGCTCAGATTTGGATGATAGGCCAAGAACACCCTGGGTTTCGAACCGGCGACGTCCTCACTAACGGACAGCAACTCTCACACGGTCTACCACTTCGCCGGTGATGTGTACAGTTCAGTTTTCCTATTTAATTACTTTCACATCTCGCCAGACTCGATCTTTAAGGGGGGGTAATGTTACGAACATACCTCAACCAGTAATAGTTTTTTAAGTTACTTTATCTAGTTTACGGTAAGTAGTAAACTACGTACGAGTATAGTTAGAACCTTCAAAGGTCACATAGAGGCCCTAGGGGCCATTAGTTTGACTATTACGACTTGTTTGCGGCAACTAGTAGTTGCTAAGACTTTTGTGTCATAGTAGGTATAAACTAGATGTCATATAGGATTTATAGAGGTCATTTGGTTGACAAACGTGACATGTTTGTGGCAACCCGTAGTTGTTAGATGCTCTCGTTGACAATAGCGACTCCTAGAGTCTATTAGACTTCTATAGACTTCTAGTTAGATGGCCCACGTAGACTTTCGTGGCCGTCTATCCTTCTAGTATAAGATGAGGAGTAGAAGAGGTATTCTTCACTCTTGTCAACTCATTTTCCCTCATGTTATGTTGCAATCTTGTTCATAGCTCAATATACTATCTACTTCTCTATTATACGCTTCAAATACTTAGTTTTAGTCTTGTCCTTGACAGGTGGTCTTTTGTTTTCTAGTATGAAGCAGTTAGAGAAATTGAAGATGCTTCGACGATTGAAGAAAGCTAATGGAGGTGATGAGTAGTACTATTTGGACCTTCTCGTATGAAGATGATAGAATTGAAATCCGACATATTCAGTGTGGAAATAGTTGTATACAAAGTATAGAAGGAGCGAAAGTTGCTAAACTTGATAGCGTGAATGAAATTGAAGACAATGTGCGTCAATCAAATGCACTTGGAGATATGGTGTTGTTTGAAAGCATAGAGTTGATAAGTGAATCTATTTTTTCGATAGAAGATGAGTCATTAGAAATTTAGAAGGTGAAAAATTGAATTTATATGAATTTTATTTGTTAGAGGTGCTTTGAGAACAAAACATCACTTCGGTGAATTTCGAGAAGACGATTCTAATGGTATATAGCATGTAAAAATCGGAGCATTTTTTTAATATTGTAGGGTCTAAAAACAAAATCAACATATTGAAATCCTCTTTGAAATCTTCAGAATCAGTAGATTTTTTTACCAAATCTTGGCCAAGTAGTTTTTAGAGAAGTTTGCTGATTTTTGTAAAATCAACACTGAGTCTAAAAAATATGAAAAAATAAAATTAGAGTGAGTGCTAAGGTTATAATCTATGCATAGAAATTTTTTGGATTGTAAATCTTCAAAATCACAAATGTTATTCAAGAGATTTTGTTATCCTAAATCTACCAATTTTATACTTTTTTTTTTTTCCCTCTCTCCCGTCTAACGCAACGCAAACATCCTAGGGTTTTGCTTTCTTTCATACTTTCTTTGTTTTCTTTGTGTGTTGCGTTGTACATTGGTGAATGTTCTTTGGCAATGAACTTACGAAGTGCAACAATGCAAAAGGATGTAGAGGCGCCTCAAGAATGCGTTGAGGGTGGCGAGGGCAGCAAGGGTGTACCCGATTGCATCAAAGGTGTCCACACTCCGGAAATCGAAGCCACCGAAACACCACAGGAAGTAACATTTTTTTACCCTCTTTAATACTTCCTAGTATTGTATCTCATCGCCTCGTTAACGAGGTATCGTTTTTGAGTTTTCTATATTGTCCTCCGGTTCGCGGAAGTTTAGAAGACATGTTCAAAAAAACTTATCTTTTGTTGATTTAGGGTGTAGAAGACCCCCTTGTCAACGAGATGACAATTTCAAATTCTTTAGGGTTTTGATGAACTAATCAAAACTTGCTTGAAATGTTGTTCAATTTTTTTCTAAAGGTTGATTTTACTTGTAGAAGACCACGTCGTCAAGGAGGTGATAATTTTTGATTCTTTAGAGTTTTCATGAATTAATAAAAACTTCTTTGAAATGTTGTTCAATTTTATTTCAAAGGCTGATTTTACTTGCAGAAGACCACCTCGTCAACAAGGTGATAATTTTTGACTGTTTAGGGTTTTCATGAACTAGTAAAAACTTGCTTGAAATGTTGATCAATTTTTTTCCAAAGGCTGATTTTACTTAAAGAAGACCACCTCGTCAACGAGGTGATAATTTCAGACTCTTTACGGTTTTCCTGAACTAGTAATAATTTGCTTGAAATGTTCTTCAATTTTTTTCAAAGGCTGATTTTACTTGTAGAAGACTACCTTGTCAACGAGGTGATAATTTCTAATTCTTTAGGGTTTTCACAAACTAATAATAACTTGTTTGAAATGTTGTTCAATTTTTTTTCAAAGGCTGATTTTACTTGTGGAAGACCACCTCGTCAACGTGGTGATTATTTTTTATTCTTTACGGTTTTCATGAACTAGTCAATGCTTACCAAACGAGTTTTTTTGGTTTTTTCTCAATGACTGATTTTTATTAAGAAACACCATGTAGATAGTCGTTGCTATCAAATGTTAATTCAATGTAGTATAGTCGCGATCGAACCACAGGGGAATCACTATTAACAAGTTATCGTTTTGTGTTATAATCAATTGTTCACATAGATACTCTCAATTTCTTAATTCAGTCATCATACAACTTCTCTTGTTTAATACTTCACACACAAAATTTATATTTAATATCAATTTAATTTATTTAACTCGGTTTAAATCGACCGGTTTGACAATATTCTTCTCTGTAAGAATGCTCACAACAATTCCTCTTCTAAATATCTCAAATACAAACACTAAAAATAGAAAAATAAAGAAGATGTCACAGGCAAATTCCCTGGCTACCCAACTCTTCTGGATGGTGTGGCAACAAGTGTCATCTTTGTCAAGCTATTTATATATCCCCATTAATGGTTGCAACCTTCCATAATTGCCTTCCCATAACTCCCCTAAGTGCCAACGGAATATACAAAAACGGAACGGAAGCTCTTAAGGAACGGACTTTTCACCCGTTGGAACGGACTAAACTAGCTCAACTCCGTTGTTTCCTCCGTTCAACATCCTTTGACACCTGTCCATTCGTAACTAAAATAGATATTGGAATATTGCAACTCTGTCCGTTTTGAACAGAAATAGAAACTGGAACGGACCCTCGTCCGCATCTCCAATGAATACGGAGCTAACTGTGAAACTGCCTTGATCCGTTCTTTTGCTCATCATTCGTTTCTGAACTGAACAAGCTTCCGTTTCTGAACAGAATAGGCTTCCGTTTCTGAACGGAACGGAACTTGCCACAGAACCTTTCATAATTGAATTAAACTTCCCTTACTTAATTGAATTGCATTGTTGAACGAAACGGAACCTTTCAAAGTAACAACTTCAATAAACAACTTCTTACAGAACAGATCCTTTCGATGAAAATGAATAACTCCATAGCACCTTCCGTTTCATAACCCATTCTGAACGGTTCTCCATTCCGTTCTAAGTTGATCTCTGTTACTTACATCTATAGAATTGGTAAAAAATCCATTTTAACACAAAATGTTGACTTGTACAATCTCCGTTCTACACACCACCTCGTCAACGAGGTGACAATTTGAAACTCTTTAGGGTTGTGATAAAGTAGTCTAAGCTTGCTAGGAATGTTGTTAAATTTTTTTCTTTATGGCTGATTTTGCTTGTAGAAAATGGCCTCGTCAACAAATTGACAATTTCGAATTCTCTAGGGTTGTGATCAACTAATCTAAGCTTGCTAAATATGTTTCAGATTTTTTGTAATAGTTGATTTTGTTTCTTAAATTCCACCTCATTGTGCACCTTGTTGATGAAAAAGAGCTTCATGGACATAGATGGAGGGCTTCTCCAAGTGGAAGGATTGGACCTCATCATCAATGATGATTCTCAGCCTACCATTACCATTGCACCGGTAAGATTTGTTTCCTATTCTTTTTGCTTTTATTCATTCTTCATTGACTGTTCTTGTTGCACCATTGTGTTTCATTATCCTTTGAGTTTCAATGTAATGTTTTTTACTCTTAACTAAATTTTTGGGTTCAATGTAGCATTCATTGTAGATTGACCACATTGCTCAAAGTGACGGTATTGATCGAACTTTTGAGGGTCGAATTGTGGAGGAGGTGGAACAAGATGTGCGCAATGGTCGAAAACTTGACTCCAATGTTGTCATCAATAGTATGCTATTCAACGGTGGTGGATCGGGATCGCGCTTTGATATTCCTTTGTGCATGATGATAGGACTTTCATTGGTTTGTCCCCTCCTTTAGATTCAAGTGAAACGATTGGAGCCGGAGTTAGTCTATGGATATCAACAAGGTGATCGTGTACTTCATGTGTCTACTACAAATGACAATGGACTATGAAAATTAGTAATCCTGAGATTGTAGAGACATGGGATGATCATTGAATATAGGTGAATGAAAATTTTGAGGGTTGGTTGAAGTCTCAACCATCCATCTCACATTTGTCAAACCATATGTTTTTTGTCTGGGATGGCAATCATAGATTGGCAGCTTGATATGATTACATCAACAAGATGCATCCATATGATCGTGAAAAACATATATTTGTTGATTGTATGCTTTTGGTATCCAAGGGTCATACATGCATTCTATTGGAGGCTATGAATCACATCAATTGGTGAGTTTCAATTTCTATTTCAATTACTTTTTTAAACTTCATCACTTCCTTTGGTGTATTGTACTACTCTATGATTTCAAATTCTTTTATCTTACTTTCTATTTTTGTGGCTAATTGTAGGTCTACAGAGAATTCCGATGTCAAGAGCAATTTGGTTCAACAATTGCACAAGATGAGTACCTATGGCAACATGAAACTGGAGGAATTTGAAGGTCTTCTAAACGATGAGGATTACAAAATATGCCAGAATTGGAAACTCCCACGTGCTTGGTATCCATTGACATCAAACGTCTTCATACAATTTCTTCATCGGGTGAGTGTAGAATGTTTGCAAAAGTTTTTCATTCATTTGCTAATTTTTTTTAAAATTTGTTCTACATTGGTTTAACACTCTTATTTTTCAAGTGCAGCAAGAGATTGCTGTTGTTTCAGATGCTGCACTACGAATATACTATGAGAAAATCAAGCCTCAAGATCAAACTGCAAGAGGAGTACATGATGCCATGACCCTAGCCGCCTCTACAGCTATCAAAGTGTTTCGAACAAAGTTTGACAAACAATCAGCTATCACAAAATCCCAAAAATGGCGTTGGATTTTTGGAAGAGGTATGTAATTTTGATTGTTTGCAAATGAATGATTTGTATGATTTGCATGATTACTTTTGGTGTTGATTTTCACTATGATTTTTTATCTTTGAAATTTCAAATCTGCTTGCATTACAGCGCCAATGAGATGCCACAAATGTCATTGAAAAACTTCACAGGATATCTACATCTTTAGTTGAGCCACATGAGACGGTTCGATAGCTTCGTTGGTGGAACTCAAGTGAGACTTCCATGGAGGGCTTTAGATTTCTTGCCCTTGGTTTCAACACATTAATTTTAGAGACTTGGCTCTCTAAGGTTGTTTTTTTGGGCTGAGGTACATTATGAACCTTCTCTTCATTCATATCATGAATCCTTTTTTTTATAAGCTTATCAATATTTGCATTTTTCTTCCATTGTTGTATCATCATATGTTTTACTTGAATAATGTTATATTTACTTTCTTGGAGTTATTTGTTGTTTGTTGTTTGTAGTTGGAAGAGGCAACAAAAGTAGAATTCACAAACATCATCAAATCTGAAAATATTGTGGTTCAATGGAATGTCAATGATAAATTGGATACAATTGGAGATTACGTGAAGACATGGCGTATTGTATTATGGGGTCATGGTTTTTGGTGGCTCTTCAAAAATGATTCTTCATATTCAAGGTCGAGTCCTTTTAAAAAGTAAGAGGATATAGATGCTGCAACAAAGAGGCTTCTATACATGTAGACTTTTTACTTGAGTTTCATTCATTGTATAAATTTAAATTGCTTACTTCCTTTACAAATTTTTAAAATAATGACACTTGCATCTTCATTATTGCAATGATTTCATGTACTCTATGAATGCAGATATTTCAAACGAGAGTTGGTTCAAAAACGTGGGAATGAAAAGAGATCCATGCCCAAAGTTTTCAAAGGATGACTTGACACATCTTTAAAGGGTTGTATGTTCACCTTGACTCAATAGCGAGGGTATTCTATCCAAGAACTTCAAGCTTCTCTTTAGTACTTAGAGTGTCTAAGGACTTTTGGCCCTCCTCTTGAAGGACCTGAGAAAGAAGCAGCCAAAGACCATCCCAAATGAGTCACACAATAGGACTCTTTAGATGAAGAAGAAGAGCTTGAGGAGATTGTACCAGCAAGAAGGGGCACAAGCCAAGGGAGAGGAAGATTACAAAAAAGACAAAGAGTGACAATGTCACCAAGGATGACACCCCCTCTTCATCTATGTCTGCATCTATTGTTGCACCTCCTCTTCATGTGCCTCATGGTATAGTCGAGGTGATTAACACAACTTGTTCTCATTGCCGTCCAATTCTTATGTCTAATACAACAGATGTCTTTGCTTCATTTGAATACATTGTCAGATCGATAATTCAACCTGATAAACATGGAATTGAGCCTCAAGCTCTAATTCTACCATCATCAGTTTTAGCAATGCTCAACACCAAGGAGAAGACATGGGACAATGCACCAACATGGGATGAAATGCTTAATTTTGCCAAAAAAAGTAAGATTTATGCTCCCTAGTGTTATTGAAATTCTTTCTACTTATTTTTACAAATTATAAACATGACATTGCAATTCATTCATACAACTAAAATTCTATACTTTTTATGTTTAGGTTGGAAGGAAGCGGGTGCGAACTCTTGGAAGCAATGAGAAGCCTACTCCATACTTTGACTTGATTGTTGGAGATATCCCCGATAGATTACCGGTCCCTAATACCTCAGTTTGACCATCTCATATCCCTGCACGGAAAATTTTAAATAAAAAAGAGGTTATTGAACGCATCTTTGAGTTTGCTTCACAACACATTCATGATGATGGAGCAATTTTGTTGTTCCATCAAGAGAATAGCAAGATAAAGGGATTTACACTTGAGCATGCTGATGCATATGGTTTTCGTCTACTTAATTCATGGACAGATGTGAACGAGCTAAAGCTTTTGAGTTACAAGAAATCCAAACGTTGGATAAGTTCCATTGAAATTTCCCTAATGTTTAGTTTTAAATGTTTGAACCTATTTCTTGCAACACTGTGTTTATCAAGTATTAATTGTAAAACTTATTTATCTTTTGCAGTCACAACTCTTTTGAATCCTTCTTTTTGTACAAAGTAAATGGGAAGAAACATCGGTGGTGTCTAAGTAGTCTATCTATGTGAACAAACAACTTAGCAATGTAGGCACAAACGTTGAAAAAATTTACCTTCTCCACAACTTCACCTCTTCACAGACTCAACACATGAATGGTACGGTTCCATGGAGAGATGCTCGCAAGAAGGATTCTTTATTTGTGCAACTATTGATTGAGGCATTTTCAAAACCTGGCGATGTGGTGCTAGATTGTTATGCATCTACAGGTATGTTCCATTAGCTATCATTTTCTCAACAATTTAAAAAATAAAATATGTGTCACATATTTGTTGCAAATTATAACTAATGACATTCAATTGAATGAACAAGAGCCTCTATTCATGCATGCCGCAACATTAGACGTCATTTGGTACTGTTGGAGAGCAATACTGAGATTTATAAAGCTCTCCTTCAACCTTTGAACATTCCTCCCTCTTCCACTGCTAATGATCAAGTCAAGCGCCCTATATGCATAGTGCTAGATGATTTTGATGATGAAGACATTGTGAGGCCTTCCGCAAGGCTCCGAAAGAGATGTTGTAAGTAAGTTGATTGTTGTTTTCATGTATATCTTCATTTTCTTCTATTGTTTGATATCTCAAATTTTTCTTGAACTTTCTAATTGTTTTTTTATTGCATTTTGTAGAAGCAATCCTCTCCGGGATCTTGTACTCTGACCTTCTCATAGTGCTAAGGGTTGCCGTGTTATATCGAGACTCTAGCGACAACTATGGCAGAGGCTCCATCATCCATTCGTATTGCCAAACATCCTTTATACAATCTTGTTGTCAGAAATTTTTTAGACCTTGTGGCTCAGGTTGAGACACCAAGACTTATATGCAGTGATAGCAGTGAAGGTAGTGATCGTTCTTCTCCCATATGTGGTATTGGGTCAAATTGATCTTGATCTAAACACTATTGTTGTTACTTGGTTTTCTAATATGATGTAGTGAGACTAAAAGGGCCACTACATTTTTGCACCTTATTATATTCTCGAGTTATTTTGCATTCTTGTGATCCTAAGTGTGGAGATAAACGTCATCTTTGTTCAAAAAGAGAGTCCCCCATTTTCAAAGACTTTTTCATTTTAAATGTAAATTATTAAAAATGTTTGTAGCATTACAAGAGAATTGGCCTCTCTAAGAGACTATTTCAGCACGTTTCTGATTATGTTCCTACAGCAGCAAGGCTTCCGTCTGACCCCCCCTTATCTTCACACCACAGGTGTTCGCATTGTCCTCTGCCTATCTACGGGCTGTGTGCTAGCGATGCTTTTAAGAGGGTTAAGTGAAGTTATAATGTGATTTATTTCCCAAGTTTTAGTATATTTGAGACTTATTTCTAAGAACTTCAACACTTTTGAAACTCAATATTACATTGAACACCTGTACACATGCAAAATCACAAAAAAAATTTAAAAAAATCAATTGTCAGTTTTGGGAAAACTTGATGTCCTCAATTACTCCCTAAACTCATGGAAATAAAACTTAAGTTCAAAGTAAACAAATAAAAAAATGAGCTTCTTAGTACTTGTGAGAAGTACATACTTCATATAAGTACTAGTATAGCCCTGTGCTGTTGGCCCATTTTAATGTTTTTCTAATAATTTGCCACGAAACCAAGCCGGTCCATCCCTCCTTGCCAAGGGCTTTCCAACAATACCAAGAACGCAATTAGGGGACGCACAATTCAAAAGATCTATAATTTAGGATAATTTAAGATCCAAAAATAACTCAAAACTCTATAAATTCTACACCTTGAGTCGGATTGCCACGAAACCAAGCCGGTGCACCTCTCCTGGCCGAGGGCTTTGTGACAGTACCAAGCACGGCCCCGGGGGACTCACGGTCGCGGAGATCTCAATGTGACAAACAGAACAAACAAACAAACAACCTAATTTTAAGTATTGATGTTTTTCACCTAATTATGAAGGGATTTCAAAATCATTAATAGAAGCATGCATTTTCCTTTAAGTTGAAAAATAATATTCACATAACCTCAATAATTTTATCTTTCCGCTTACATCAATAGTCAACCTTATGTAATGTATAGATGTTATCTATGGTTCTTGTGGACCTTAGCTCATTGACAAGACGAACATGTACTTCATTGAAGCTAGAACAAAAATTCTGGACTACAATTTCTATCTATCTTTAGTATAGATGAAGTTATTCTTTACGTGGGAATCTTTCTAAATGTAAAACTTTCTAAATGGAAATGTTTATAAATTTAGAACTTTCTAAATGGTAATTTTTACAAATGTAAAACTTTCTAAATTATAATCTTTCTAAATTTAAAAGTTCATACATGCTAAATTTGCAAAATGCGAAACGTGTTAAAATCTTTGCCGTCGTTGCCCATTTTATTGAGAACCAAAGGCAGATGCAGATCGACTTTCATCTGTAAGCTAGAGGTACGTATTTAAGGTCCTTTTTCGATTGATTTTGGTAGATAGTTTTTTACAGAATTTTGCTTTGAACAATGAATCTGCTTTCGAGTCATGGTTTTTGCTGTCGTTTGATTTCGCATTGCACCACAGATTTGATCGATCAAAGTGGCGGCACATTTTTCTTGTTCAAATTGTTGTTCGAAACATGATTGTTTACTTTCGCTTCCCGTCGTCTCATATACTTCGTACTTTGTACGTACCTGCATTCAAGGCGTGGTTAATTAATCTGCAGAAAATGTTTGTCCATGACTTCTGTGGACATGAAAGTATTAGTTCTCAGTAAGGGATGGTCGAGAATTGGAAGTCCATCTGAATTCTTCTTTCTCTGCGATTGACTAGGATTGCGTTGCTGCAATAGCAAAAGTCAAGGAATTACCTAGTGAGTACTTAAATGTATGAAAATTTGGTAGATAAAAACTTCGGTCTGAGCGTGCGTGAATGAAGTGTCTTGGTCCGCAAAGTAGGGGAAGGTCCGCAAAGTAGGCGAAGGTCCGCAATGGAGGCGTAGGTCCGCAAAGCAGGCGAAGGTCCGCAAAGGAGGGGAAGGTCCGCGAAGTAGGGGAAGGTCCGCAAAGTAGGGGAAGGTCCGCGAAGTAGAGGAAGGTCCGCAAAGTAGGCGAATGTCCGCAAAGTAGGCGAAGGTCCGCAAAGTAGGCGAAGGTCCGCAAAGTAGGCGAAGGTCCGCAAAGTAGGCGAAGGTCCGCAAAGTAGGCGAAGGTCCGCAAAGTAGGCGAAGGTCCGCAAAGTAGGCGAAGGTCCGCAAAGTAGGCGAAGGTCCGCAAAGTAGGCGAAGGTCCGCAAAGTAGGCGAAGGTCCGCAAAGTAGGCGAAGGTCCGCAAAGTAGGCGAAGGTTCGCAAGACTATAGATCACTAAAGTTTGGTACAAAAGAGAAAATTAGAAACATGATTAGTAATTATCTGCATGATCGATCTTTTATAAAAAAATGTTTAGGAGACTCATTTAATGAATTTAGAAGCATTTACCGATTAATATTCACCAAAATAACAAATTTCATTTTCACAATTTTAAATTTGGTATGATTGGTTTAAATTAAACATTCTATTTAAAAAAATTTATAAATGAAAATTTCCAAAGGAAAAAACACATTCTTAGTTTCCCAAAAGAGTAAATTCTATAACACAAGGAAAATATTGAGGTCTTTGCCTTTGAAACATTTTCTTTGATGGAGTTTAATTTGGATTGGAAAGTAGAATTGATTTCTAATTTTAAAATAATTTATTTTTCAAAAAAATGTTTTATTTCATTTTTGATAGCTCCTTAAAAATGCCAATGACTAAAAAATGGTTGCTTGGTCATTTAGGGGTTACTTAATGATAATGTTGGAGGGCTACGAGCCACTCAAGGAATGGCCACACTCCATGTGACTTCCATCCCCAAAAGCAAAGATCTAGAGCTGGATATGGCGGTATCCTAGCAGTGGGTGAGATCCAAGTACGCAAACTCCTTTTTCACATATAACCGACAACTTTATTTAGTCCTTTTTTCATCCAAATGCTTGTCACTAAGCGCATCCGCATCGATGCTCGCTAAAAGTGATTTACTAAAATTTAATATTTGTATTGCTCGAGCCCTTGATCATGCACTCCCTCACCGTTAGACTCACTGAAATATGAACAATTGCTTCTCAAATGATTAATACATCAATCACAAAAAAAACATTTGATAAATATAAATCTATAGTGATTTGAAGAGTCCTTTCTCGACATTCTAAGATTAAAAAAATAAAGAGGCATTTTGCAAGGGTTTCTAGCATTTATCATTCAATTGTAGCGAGTGTCAGGCTTTGGCGAGTATAGGTGTGAATACTCTGAATCTCGTTCTTAAAAAATATGTCTCCTGCAAAGTTGAACATATATTTTGCACAAGATCAATATACATTGCACATTATCATTGTTGAGCCCATTTAGTTGATTTAGGACGTCTTTTTCAAAATATTGTATTTCTAAGTCAAATTGTCATTGAATTGAGTATTAAATCATATTAAATCATACTACTCTAATGAGTATTGTTTTGTAAAATATTCTAAAATAATTCATAGATTTTCATATATTCTTAAAAGATTCTTAAAAGATTTGAAAAAGATTATAGTTTTTAACATATTTTAAAACATGATGAATGAACATTATTTTTACCCCTAAAGTCCCATAGTTCCTACGGGGGACAAAATTGATTTTGGGCATGTTACTAAAGTCTCAATATTTGTCATGATTATTTTGAAACTTTTTTTGATTGGCTTTGTGGCAATGTAATTTTTGTTTCAATTGGTGCCTAGGAGCAAAAGTTATGCTCAAATAATGTTAAAACAAGGAAGAGTAGCCAATATAAAAATACCAAAAATTTGAAATTTTAATTTTCTTTTTCTCGAGTAGATTATATTTTTGTTTACATGGAAATCTTTTATTCATTCATTTTGGATTAGTGACGTGAAAGTTGGAGCATCTTGTTTTTCTGGCAATGTGCTAAAATATTATTTTTCTTCATATTAAACATAGATATCTTGTGTGGTAAAAATTGCTAAAATTTATTTCACATATTTAAGTTATTCGTAAAGTACTCGGTTTAAACCCATGAGTTTTGTGAAAAAGCCGGTTGAGTTGCAAAAGTCGAAATAAAAGTGTATGAAACTTATTTTTCCATCAAAATAGTGCCTAAAAAAGTTTGGTCCCCACTTTTGAAGTCGTGTGACATAAGTATTATGCAAAAAAGTTTGATGCTTCAACTATAGTTGCCTTTTCAACTTCCAAAAAAGTCATGCCCAAAGTGGGGGGGACGTTACAAATAACTCAATTCTCAAACTAGTTAGGTGTAAGATCTTACGGTTTGATTTGCAAAAAAATCAATATTCAAGTTTTTATACTCTTTGAAATATAAATAACAGTTTTGAAATAGTTTGGGCTAAAAATAGGCCTTGGGATTGTAGAGTTTAACTAATATTAATTGTCAATATGTAATATAGTGTCTATTTCGGGAATGGGTGAGTAGTCTTAGACAATTGTTTCTCTGTTCAACGTACTTGGACTCACTTGCCAAACAAATAGACATTTTTTGTGAGGCAGGAAAACTTGTGTTGTAGTTATATATATATATATATATATATATATATATATATATACATATCAACATGTAAATTTTTTATACCTTTAGTTTTTACAATGGTTAACAAATAGCGTTCATGTTGACAATTAATGTTCATAATACTATTGCCATTGATGACATTTTGTGTTAGGGTTCCAAGTTTCCAATTGATTCTTCATATAATTGTTCCTTTACTTTAATTGGTTAGTGTACTCATGTCCAATCTAAATATACAATCATAATCTTGTTAGAGATCCTTGGAAGGACCCCTATTGTCTTGTAAGGGTTAACATCAAATAGTATTATGAAGAAGTTTGACTAGTTTCTTACAATTGATTTCATCGACAAAACATCTTACAAATTTTTTTTAAAAAAATTCTAAAAATAGTTACATATTCAATTTATATGGGGAAGCTTCTTGAAAAATTTCCTTATCATTTCCAACACATGTAACTCTTGGATCACAATTCAGAAAGTTCTGTAGAAAATTTGGCTAATTTCCTACATAGTCTACAGTCAATTGGTTTTTTTATGTTACCAAAGTTTTTATCTCTGTTTATTAACTAGGAATAGAAATATTTCTGAACTGTACATTGGAAAATTGTGGGGGTTTCAAATTTAAATCCGAAATCTTCAAAAAAAAATTCGGCTAATTCGTAACTAAATGCCGGTACTCTAATGCCGGTACTCCCCGATAATTGTATTGGATTGGTGTTTGTTCTAGACAACTATTGCTGAAGTTTTTTTGAAGTTATTCTTTGATTTTTTATAAATTTGAATTCTAAATTAGCACGTGTTTTTTGTTCTTTTATGCTTTAAAAATAGAACAAAAAATTTCTCTCCGGGCTGCCACATTTTGCTGCCCCATTTAGGGTACTTGGCGAGGTTTCAAGGAACTTATCCCTGTTAACAGTATGGGGGTACTTTCGCAAGCAAACCATTTCTTATTCAGTGTGTCGTGGTGTTATGACGATGCCGAGAGACACGGTCCTACGGATGCAGGATTTTACAGTCTCACAAATTTACAAGTGAGTGCAGAGATCGATGCATCTGCACTCCTGTTGAGTGATTAAGGAGATAGAGAGACCTTCTTTTGTAGTGTGCAAAACAAACTACATCAATCAGTGCTCTTTTGAAGAGCGGTAGTGATGCCAGGTTTGTAGCAGAACGAGTGAATGACAGGAGATGAAGGCAGAGAAAGAGAAAGCCAGTGTGAAGTAGAGAGGCGAAGTAGGTTGTTTCCATTTTGATACAGCCAGTGGTGGAAGAGAAAGAGAATAGTAAGAAGCCGTTTTTAAACGTTTTTATAAATTATTTGGTGTTCGTTCCTTTTTACGGGGATTTTTTGGAGAACTGAATGGGTTCATTTTTCGTCACTGACCCACACTCAATTTTATAGTTCTTGGAAGCCTCTAACAAAGTGCAGTCACGGAATTTCTGGTGATGTGGGGTTTAAGAAAATATTAGGTTAAGTGAAGGATTTTATGATCTAGAAACTTAGTTCTGTTTGTTTTTTTTTTTTTGTTGCTTTGATTGTGGTGTTCTTGCTAGGAGATCTATTACAAACCCTACTTTTTTTATTTTCAGGGTTTAGTTTATCAGCTGGAATGGCGAATATTATCTGAGTTTTAGTATTTATGCGGTGATCTTGCTACGAGAGCAACTACACCTTCCATTTAAGAAAAAAATGGTTTAGGGTATATATCGCTGGAATGGCGACGGTTTTTTGAGGATAGATTATCTGGTATACAGATTTTGCTTGATTACTGTTGCATGACGATTTATTGAGTCAATGGGGAGACTACGAAGTGTCATAAATGAAGGTTAGGTTGTAATGAACTGATGAAGTTAGTGTGCTTGCAGCGGACATGGCAGAGCCAGTAATAGACCTCAGTGATGACGATGTTGAGGCTCGGGTCTCGAAACGCACTTTGGTTAAGAAAGAAAGGGATCCAGTTCAAAGTACAGTCCGCGATTATACAGTGCAAGGGCACGTGAATGGGGGTGCCAATACGAGCACTTCTTCTGCGCTTCTGCAAATCAAAGGCAAAATGAGGGAAGATGTGAGACTGGCAGCAGAGCTCTCTCCGAGTGAGCCTGTGTGTCGCCAGTTCTGGCAAGCGGGGAATTATGAGGTCCATTCTACCAAGCGGAAGAGAACTCAGCAAGGTTCTCACTTGGTTTTTTCATAATTAAATGATGAGAATTAAAAATGTTATTAGTTTTCAAAGTTTCTCTATGATTATTCTCTCACATTGAATTCTGTGGAACCTCATCTCTCTCTGCATTGCGATTT
>CAXARX010000107.1:0-18492 GCA_963971425.1 Bryoerythrophyllum caledonicum | reverse complement strand
TATCGAATATGGAGCTCCGGTTCCTCCCTTTTTCTACCATCTTGCATTCTAGAACTTCCAAACCCGATTTCCCTTGGATGAACCCGACTTACTATAAATAATCCTAATTATCGCCACTTGTCTCTTTTTCCAACTCTCATGAAAATCTCCCTTGACTTTAAGCTTGTTTTATGTTCCCAATGAAGATCTCTTTACACTTTGGAACTTTGTCCTCGAGTTCTCGAACAACAAAGTGGTGACAAGATCAAGTAACATCCGGAAGCCAGATGAAAATCAAACCCGATCTAAGAGAAGGTCAGGTCCAGCTCGAGCTCTGGTCGGGTCCACTCATGCGAACACGCCCTAAATCCCTCGGTGGTCTTTAATGCAAGGAGGCTAATAGTGTCTCCTATTTTGGACCATGCAGGGGCCCCACCGAAACATCTCTTAGCCTTTTCCAAGGGGTTGAAGCAGTGAATAAATTATTGGCGAATTGTTGCCAAAAGCCTACCTTGTTTATGGGGTCGGCGACACTTACATTGCAAAAAATGTGCAGAGACGTGGATGAAATCGCGAAAGCCATCTTAAGAAAATACCAGTGATCGCCAATATTAGGATGAAAGTGCCTTAAAATATATAAAAGTTGGATGAAAGTTTCTTACAATAAATATATTCTCGATGAGAATATTAATTTGGATGATTCTATCCATTTTCCCTTACTTCGTTGTATTCTAGGGTGCTAGTCGCACGACCGAGGTGAATTCCTAATTTATACACTAGGTTGAAGGGGTTGAAGGCCAAATATAGGCTCACACCACGTAAAATGAGATCATAGATCCCAAAAAGCAAAAAAAATCGCCAAAAAAAGCCGATAAGGACTTCATTTGACAATTTTTTTAACTGCCCGTCCTCCATAAACAATGCTCGCATTAAAGACCACCAGGGGATTTAGAGACAAGGGTGCCTACATGAGTCATGAGGTAACATGAGGTAACTTCTTTGTGACAAGTCAACCTAATTAAACTTTTTAGTGTAGTAAATAGAAAAATTACTGAAGGGTAACATTGTTTTTTACTTTCCTCCTCCTTCTCCTTCGTCAAGTGAACGCCGTATTATCCGTTGAAAAAGTCAAAATGCCATAACCAAACTAGCCCAATGAAAACCAGTCGGCGAGGACTAATTTTAAAGAAAAATTATTATTATTATTATTTGAATTATTATTAATGTTATTATCATTATAATGAAATTATTAATAATAGTTAAAAACCCCTACCGGCCACCATTTCAACCTCATCTTGAGTCCAAAAACCGATTGGGCGATTAATGGGGAGACGGACCCGAGAGAGTTTCTATTTACGAGAATAAGATGTTGTAAGCGCCCCGAGCCCCCCGGACTACCAACTTTGGAAGGGCTAAATAAACTCCGCATGCACTTAGTGGGGCAAAATAGCTCGTTTAAGGTGAGGGTCCAGTGTTACCGGCGTTCTATTGGTCCAACGGGCAAAGTCATTGGGCCTTACTTTTGGGAGAATTTGACATTAAACTATTAAATTTTAAAATTTTTTAAGAAAGAAAATTTTATATCTTTTTGTTTATCGAGGATGTCAGACGGAGAAACCCAAATGGGTGAATCCAATTTCCCAGAGTGAGGTGGGACGGATGATTGACTAATGCATGTCGAGACAGAAAATATATTGGGGCCGGGGTTCAGTTGATTGACGCAAATGGGTCCGGTTGGTATGGGCTGAAGATAAAACCCAGTCAGGGACCATCCCATTGGGCCGTGGATAGTTTCTCTTTCTGTGGGTGGGGTTTGTTTTATTTTTGTTTTCGGGACCCTGCATTTGGGTTGGTCTGGGGAGAGAATCCTGAGAGGAATTTCAGTATTATATTTTACTGGGTGTTATTTTTAATACTATTTTCCGTGCTACTGATCAGTGATCACCAATCTGAGCTCAGCACTGGAGCGAGAGGATCGTGGGCTGTAGCCGGCGCTAGGCGATAGATAAACACTCCCAGTGTCTCCTAGACCTTGCAAAAGTGGAACTAGCTACCCTGAAAGCCACCACCACTTCCTTCTCCTGAGTCGTTCGATCTCTGTGCGTCAGTAACTTACGTAGACAGTGTTCAGATTCTAGTACACTGCTGGTTGTTGTTGCTTTCAGGAATCAATCTACCTGCTCTATTTTCTGGTGGGTTTGTTTGTATGTTGATCGGAGCGGTGGAGGAAGCGTCGTCGTGCAGATTCCGGTGATCCACAGGTTGTTGGAAGGAAAAACAAGGAATTTGGGGATTTCGTGAATGTGCGTGCAGGTCATGAAAGTGAGGTTACTTGGAGATTAGGAAGTGAGGAAGAGTTGGAGATAGATAGATAGCGACCATGCATATACCGGTGAATCAACATCATCAGACGCTGTTGGGAGATTACGTGGGCGATTTTCATGAGGATGAGCACCATGAGCGTGTGGCGGATTCAGGGAGCGGGGAGGGATCTGGCGACGGTGCGGGCTCGCCTGTGAGTAGTCGGGGAGGAAGTGGCGGTTGTATCCGTGACCGTCCCGTGAAGGTGATCCCGTGCCCGCGGTGTCAGTCGATGAACACTAAGTTCTGCTACTACAACAACTACAGCGTGAACCAGCCTCGCCATTTCTGCCGCAACTGCCAGCGCTATTGGACCGTGGTGGCACGCTCCGGAACGTTCCTGTTGGCGGCGGATCTCGTAAGAAGACGCGCACGCGGTCCCGCAGCGATGCGCATCCTTATGGCGCCTCGCCGGATGGCGCTGCGCCCGATGTGCTGCTGAACGCCAGCTCGTGTATGCAGCAGCTCTCCATGTTGCCCCCGCCGTTAGGCGCCGGATTCGGCCCCGGCAACGCGTTCGCCGCGCCCGCTGGCTCGCAGCTCCCGTTTCTGCAGTTCGCACTGGACCAAGGGGGCTTGTTCCAGCACTGCAAAGGTCCGCTCGCGGGGCTGCAGGAGGTTCCCGACTTGCAAACGCTCTACGACGCTCCGCAGGTTAGTGATTTTTTAATTTGATTCTGGGTCTAATTTGAGTTAATTGCCAGATTAAATCTGGGTCATTTAGCATGTATTTATATTGGGTTTTGGGAAAAGAGAATGCCCAAGTTTTCCTCGATGTGTAGAATGTTTGTTAAAATGCATTTAGATTGCTCTTAGAAATGCTTAACTATCTACTGACGGAAAGGAATCACTGCCGCAGGTGCCTCAGCTTGCGAATTCCGTCACGTTGTCTCCGATGCTGAACTCCAATGGATTCTTTCTACCGGAGTTCAGTGGCAGCGACGCGCTCACGTCCGCGATGACCAAGGCAGGTCTGTGGTCTTCCTCCTCTCCCGTGCAGCAGTTGCAAGCGCTTACCGGCGGGAGCACGCCTCCAGCATGGGAGCCCAAGGTTACGAATTCGTCGTCCTCCTTGCTGCAGCAACTGAGCGGGTACGGCGACGACCGGAAAATGACGAATGCTACAGTACTGCCGCAAAGCTGGTCTTCCAAGCAAGCGGCGTTCTGGGACACATCACTGCTGCAGCCACCGAGCAGCAACAGCAGCAGGCCCATGATGCACCAGGACAGACTCGTCCCGCACAACAGATCATGGGACCAGAAGAACGTTTCACCGAACGGGAGCAACATCACCACTGAGGACGACAGATGTCTGCCTAGCAATTGCTTCTCCCAATTCGGTCATCACGAAGACACGGTATCGCAACCTTGGGTGGGCTTGCAAGCTTCCGATATTCTCTATCAATGATCTTGTTGGGTTTCTTTCTTAGACGACACACAGCTTCTCTTGATCATCGTTTCTCTGTTTCTCTCTTTCGACCCCAAAAAAAAAAAACAACACACTTTCAGCAGAGAATCATCATACGCCCTAACCCAGTTTGTGTGGATAAAAAACCCCACACTGTAAAGTACACCCCCTGTGAATACAACCTGATTAGCTTGTTGTTTGTTTTTTTTAGAACGATTCTATTAGGCTGGGTTAGGGCGTAAGTCTGAAAGCACCTGAACTGTGAATATCAGTGAGCTTGAAAATTACCTGGTAGTGGGGGGACTGGAATCTGTTTTCTCGAGGATTTTTAGTATTATCAAAACGATGGTACTTTTGGTTTTTTTCCCTCTGTTTTTTGACAGGTGGTTCGCATATTCACCAACCTGATCTTTTGAGACGGAAATTTTTGTTCCCTCGACGCTTTTTTGATCTGTATGCTATACATGATCGTAGTATAGGTAGTTACTTAGCACCACCATCACCCACTGCGACTTTGGTCGCTTGAGATTTTAGTTTCGGTCCTTTCCCTCTATTTAATTATCATGCGGGTGGCTTGCCCTCTGCGTTTCCAGTGACATAATCTTTTCAGTGTCATTTGAATGATGAAATTGTTTTCATTGTTGCGAGTGAGTTCTGGTTGGGACTTCTGCTTGGAGCTTTTTCCTTATGCTTTGTGCAATGTGATCTATCGTTTGTTCCTCCTGTAAAGGAAAGAATTGCTTTTGCAGCACTCTTTGAATGTGTGCTTTCCTCCTTTGCTATCGTTTGAATTTTGCACCTCGAGTAACCGATTGACTCGCCATTCCTCCTCAAATGTCCACATTTAATGTTCCGGGAAAAGCTTGAGATGCAATCCTTTGCTGTTTCGTTTGATGCTTGTGACAATGCATCATGAGTAGCTATTAAGACTCGGAATGCTGGAAGTGTGACAGTGTGATATAACTTCTGAGCATAAGAAAATTTCCACAACGACTAATGAACTATTGATGAGTATGGTTGAAATTAGCTAACGTAGACTACAACCTATGTTTAGTTGGGACCTCTTTTTCAGCTAGATATGAGTTGTAGATTGAAATGAAAGTATATTTATATATAACCAATCTTTGTTGGAAATAGGACAAGTAAAATATTTACTTCAGAAATTTATGGTAATTTTTCCTTTGGAATAGAAATGTGAAAAATTATGAAATCCTCTTAAATATATATTTTTGCGATGAGAAGTCTGTTTCCTCATCATACCCATACTAAAGATATGAGAAATTGTTGGTCCCCTAAACGCCTAAAGGGTAGTGGAGTTCCATAAACTCCTCAAAATTGCTGTTTCTGAAATCATTGTAATTTTTTTTAAATAATAGTTTTTTTGGAAAGTCTAACCATAGGATCTTGTTCTCTACCATCAAATTAGTCTATCCTGAAATTTTCAAGTGTTTTGACCATACGAATCTTGAATTGTTTATATTTAAAGTTCACTTTTTGAAAAATTTGCAGTTTTTTTCCTCTTGTAGGATGAGTTTGGGGAGCCCATATCTCAGATTTTTCTCAAAACAAAAAAGTGCAACTCTTAACCAAATGCAATTTTGTATAGTTGAGAACATGTTTACCAATTTTCAAAAACATTGAAATAATGAAAGATTTGTTTTACAACCTTACAATTAGTTGAATTTCACTTGCCGAGCCTAATCACTGTTGACTTTAACCAATCGGACCATTGCCCCTTGCATGACCCATGGAATATATTTTCTTTGAATGGCCTTTGATTGGCTAAGACTCCCAAAATGAAATGTAGAGAGCAAAAATGAAGTGATTGGCTTTGAAAAATTACCCTAGGCAGAGTATTGTTCAAATCCATAAATTTTTTTGATAAGACTTGACAAACTACATGAGGGAAAAAACTTTCTAAAAAAGAAGATTTTTGGAAGTTTGGACACCCGTCAAGAATGGACAGCAACTACAAAATGGTGGATTTGCTCTTTAGGGGTTAAACAATTGGAAATGGGGTCCTCTATGTAGAGAGAAGCAAGGAAGGGTTTGATTTGTTTAATACTTGTTGTTTTCAAGTATTTCAACTCTTGATCATATGCATTTGTTAACTATTTGTTTAAGTCAATGAATAAAGCTATAACTTCTTCGTTATTGAGATTTCAAGGCAATCGAACCGTTCAAAGTAGCTTACTATGAGATTATGTCTGATAATTCAAAAGCAAGCAAAATTGTGGGAGACAATCTCGGACCAATAGTTCATTCACCATTACGGTGACTTAGTAGTTCCTTAACTGAGTTGTACCCCATAATGTTTTTGAATGCTTTTGAATTCCCTACACTAAATAGTGAAATTAGGTTGTCTTATTATGTGAAGTTACCTTTTGACTCACTATGTCCACCTGGAGGTGCAAATGGAGGCACATGTAATTCTCTGAGTATGTCTTGGTATTAGGGTTTTGTTGGTTTAGGGCTGATTTTATTATTAAATTTTTTTTATTGCTCTAATTATTGTTGAAAATTACTACATGATAAATATTTCTAGTGTGAAATGTTAAGAAATTGTGAGGGGCAACCTAATTTCACTATTTAGTGTAGTTCATTTTGGAGGCGAACTTTGTGCAATGAGGCTTTCTCTAAGTTATGTTCAAATTCTAGGAGCTAGGATTACTGATTTAGGGTTTTGTGTTGTTCTTCGCAGCACAACGTCCCATGACTGGCGACTATGAGAAAGAATCTTGAGATCAAAAGTTGTGAGTTGGGACAGATGATCAGAACGTGCACCGTCTTGTCTGGATTTGTGACACACTTGGCTTTTCGCTGTGGCTCTTCCCGATGTGCAATTTATGTCTGGAGCACGCTCTTCAAGCATTTGTCGACCGCCTGTACAGCTTTCATAACTTCTGAATCTTGTACTCATGCTTTTGAGACCTTTTTGATGGGGCTCTGGCAGGCCGTAGATGCTTCAAACCGTATGGTCAAGTCTCGACCATAATTAAAATATACTTGCTAAGAGAGCTTCTGTGTCGTCATCGCTGCAAGCATACCAAGAGCTGGAATGTATTAAAATCTCAAAACACGCCATTTGAGATTAGTAAATACGAGCTAGATTCAGACATTTGCAGGAATTTCATGCGGGCGACGGTTGCTTCGGTATAGAATGAAAATTGTCAACTCTAACCCTAAACCCTAAAACCCTAACGAAATTTTCTACGATACGATCGCAATGGATATCGGTGTAAATTTCATGTACTCGAAGTTGCATGGACGCAGGCATTTGAAACCTTCAGATGGAATTTCATGCCGGCGACTTTCTTTCGGTCCCGAATGAAGATTGTCAACTGAAACCCTAATTCCTAACCAAATTCTCTTCAATATGATCGCAGAGGACAATGTAAATTTCTTATACTCGTAATGGGATAGATTAAGGAAATTACGGAAGAGACCGTTACTCATCCAAGTTAAAGGTCTCCAACAATCAACACTCTCAGAATATGACATTTGAAGTAATGAAACAAATTTTGTATACAAATTGTCAATATTTTATTCATAATTGAATTATTGAATAATTTTTAATTTAACGTTTCAAAATTTATACTAAAATACTGGTAATTGGAATAATAGATGTAACCATGTAGATAGAATCTAAAATTCATAACAATTATTTTTTGTTTAACTATGAAGTTCTTGTAGGGGTTTATTGCCAAGTTCGGCTTTCAAGGCATATTTGTCACTATTCCATTGGATAGTCAGAAAAAACACCGAATTAAATATTCATGCACTTGAGGGTTTTAAATTGCACTTGGAGCGGATCGAACAAATTTTTTGTTGTTCTGAGATTCAGGGGGGTAAAATTTTGGAAGTGATCAATATTTAAATTGAGGTTTCGCAAACTTGTAATGAAATTCTTTTGGGAAGTACATCTCATTTTAATTGATCACATTTGGTCATTCATGCATTACATAACAAAATGATTTTTGAAGATTTATACAACAATGTATTTGGGGTTGAAAGTACAAGAACAAAGTTTAGAAAATAAAAGAACATTATAAATATTTATTTATTTAGACTTGGTTGTGAATCCTATATGGTTGTAAAGTACAAAGTTCATAAATGTATTTTTTTGGGTATTCTTTAGACTTGGTTGTGAATCCTTAAGATTTAGAATACAAAATACCCAAAAAATTAAAATGAAATAAATAAATAAATAAATAAATAAACAAATAAATAAATATATTGGCATGTGTAGTGGTGAACCTTTGAGGTTAAGAACATACGTACCCAAGTCAAATTTTTATTTTTATTTATTTTTGGCATGTGTAATGGTGGATCTTGGGATTCAAAATACATATAGTTATATACCCAACCCCCCCAAAAAAAACAAATTTAGCAACAAAAATTTTAAATTTAATTTAAAATAAGAATTTAAAATTTGTATGTAGTGGTGAATCCTTTGGATTTAGTATACATATAGTCATATATCTAACGCAAAAAAAATAAAAAACTAATTTTTTATTTTTATTTTTATTTTTATATTTTTCCTCCGGCATGTGTAGTGGTAAACCCTTTGAATTTAGAATAGACATCAACCAAAAAGGGAAAAAAAAAAACAGTTTTAATTTTAATTTTATATTTTTAAGGTCGGTTGGGTATAGGTGAACCTTTGGGATTCACAATACAAAATACCCAAAAAGTAAAAACTAAAATTAAAAAAATAAAGTAAAATAAAAAATTGGCCTGTAAGTTACTGCTGAATTCAGAAGGAAGAAGGAAGAAGGAAGAAGGAAGGAGAGAAGGAAAAAAAATTAAGTTTTTTTTTTCTTTCATTTTTGGTGGGTTGAATAGAGGGGAACCTTTGAGATTTACAATACAAGATACCTTTTTTAAAAAAAATAAAATAAAAAATAAAAATAAAATAAAAATAAACGTGTCAGTCACTACTGAATTAAGAAGGAAGAAAGAAGAAGGAAAGAAATATTTATTTATTTTTAAATTTATTTTTTGTGGCTTATTTTTGTCCATACGGCTCAGACCCGCGCCCCTGCGCAAGTCTGAGAAGTATAGAGGTATAGTGAGAGGTGAGAGGGCAAAAGAAAATGAGGAGGTGAAAAGAAATAGAGAAGATGAGAAAAGATGAGAGGAGGGAGAAGGGGTGACTATAAGTAATGAGAAAAATAATTACAAAGGTTTAAATAAGGCTTTTTGCACCCTCATTTGCATTGTATACTTCGTTAACGCCCTTATTTAATAGAAATGTAGCAAATTTGCCTTATATACTTAAATTTGATGTAGATTTTTTTGTTTGGAATTAGAAATACTATACTACTGCCCAAGACATTAGGAGCACTTAAATTTAATGTTGGGTGCTGAAAATGTGTTTTTAAAATTACTTAAAATGCAAGTTTGAGCATGAACGTTCCAATTCAATGTAAATTTTTGCATTTGGAATTAGGATCATGTGATGCAGTCTTAGGTGATTTAAATTTGATGTAAAGTGTCACAATTTTGATTATATTGGTGCTAAAATTAACAAGTTCTTTAATAAATCTTTGAATTTGATGTAGATTTTTGCATTTGGTATTAGAATCATCCTATGATATCTCTTGAGAAATAGGGGGACTTAAATTTGATGTTGGGTATCATAAATTTGATTGAAATGTTGCTAAATATAGCAAAGTTTTTCAATAATGCTCAAATTTGATTTAGATTTTTGCATATGGAACTAAAATCAATATATGAGAGTCTTATGACATTATGAATACTTAAATTTGATGTCGGGTGTCGAAAATTTGATTTAAATGTTGCTAAATATGGCAAGTTTTTCAATAATGCTCAAATTTAATTTAGATTTTTACATATAGAATTATAATCATTGTATACGAGTCTTATGAGACTAGGAATACTTAAATTTGATGTTGAATGTCAGAAATTTGATTTAAATGTTACTAAATATAGCAAAGTTTTTCCAATAATGCTCAAATTCGATGTAGTTTTTTGCATATGGAACTAAAATCAATATATGAGAGTCTTATGACATTATGAATACTTAAATTTGATGTCGGGTGTCGAAAATTTGATTTAAATGTTGCTAAATATAGCAAGTTTTTCAATTATGCTCAAATTTGATTTAGATTTTTGCATATGGAATCATAATCATTGTATAAGAGTCTTATGAGACTAGGAATACTTAAATTTGATGTTGGATGTCAAAAATTTGATTTAAATGTTGCTAAATATAGTAAGATTTTTCAATAATGCTCAAACTCGATGTAGATTTTTGCATATGGAACTAAAATCAATATATGAGAGTTTTATGACTATGAATACTTAAATTTGATGTCGGGTGTCGGACCTCTGATTTCAATTGTGCTAAATATAGTAATTTTTTTCAATAATGCTCAAATTTGATTTAGATTTTTGCATATGGAATTATAATCATTGTATAAGAGTCTTATGAAACTAGGAATTCTTTAATTTGATGCTAAGTGCCGAAATTTGATTTACATGTTGCTAAATATAGCAACTTTTCTAAATAATGTTCAAATTCGATTTAGATATTTGCACATGGAACTGAAATGATGATATGAGAGTTTCATGACATTATAAATACTTAAATTTGATGTTAGGTTTTGGAACTTTGATTTCTGTGGTGCTAAATATAGCAAGTTTTTCAATTGTGCTCAAATTTGATTTAGATTTTTGCATATGAAATTAAAATCATTGTATGAGAGTCTTCTGACATTAGGATTTTTTAAATTTGATGTTGGATGTTGACAATTTGATTTAGATGTTTCTAAATATAGTAAGTTTTTTCAATAGTGCTGAAATTCGATTTCAATTTTTGCATATGGAATTCAAAGTATTATATAAGAGCCTTATGAAATTAAAAATACCTAATTTTAATGTAGGGTGTTGGAAATTTGATCCAATGGTGCTAAATATAGGAAGTTTTTCCAATAATGCTCAAACTCTCTTTAGATTTTTGCATATGGAATTAAAATCATTGTATGAAAGTTTTTCCAATGATGCTCAAACATCGACATTTGGGAGAAATGGGACACTATACGTATGAGCAAGTCGCTTATGTTTATGAAGGTGGTCTAGATATAGTTAGTCTTCCATCGACACTGACAGAAGCGATGGTGACAAGAGCTTTGAAGTATGTAGATCGAGGGACGCCTTTAGAAGTTGGAGTACAACTCGAAATGCAACGGTTGTAGAGTGAGGCTAGAGATACCGTAGATAGACTTTTAACAGACGTGATTCCCGAGGCCCCTAAGAGTAGTAGCAATACACATACTACTAGTATGATAGACATGGAGAATCCTTATAGTATGTTAGTGCAAATGTTGAATGTTAGAGACTTGAAAGCTATTATTCTATTTGAATTACATGTATTGTATTAATTTTCGATGGAAATAATATCACTTTTTTCTTCATTCATATTGCATTTTTCTCATAGTAAATTTCACATTTGAAGTCTAAGAAGATTACATTAACAATGATTCAATTATTGCAATAGTCAAAATTTGGGGGGTTTAAATTTTAAAAGTACAAAAAGTGGGCTCCATCAATTCGTTCGGATAATGCACTTATGCAAGTGCATGAATGTTTAATTCGGTGTTAAAAGCGTTAGAACTTATAATGCAGTCCCCCTTTCTACACCCTTAGATTTGCAAAAAAATACAAATATGGACGTCTGTGATCAACTATTAAACTTGGCATTATGTCTCATAATGCTCGTGAGCCTCCCGACTCTCGAGAATTATCTAGTCCATCTTGTACAATTGGTCCAAAATATCTCCCATGTGTAGGATAAGATTAGTAGCAGTTATGTAGAAGTTCTAGAGGAAGTAGTTCTCTCAAAATCTCATTTACTTTTTGTTTCTCTAACTTTTCTAATTATTGATAGCCAAAAATACCTTGAACTTCCATAATGTTTGTAGTGTAGGTCCAAACACCATGAAACAAAGTTTGTGCACCCCTATGTATTGAGAACTTTCCAACAGTGCTACACACACCTTGGAGGACATGTGTTCTATGAGATATCAATTCTCTAAATCAAAACAAAAATAAAAGAGCAATATAATGTAGAGATGATCGTTTTTAAATTTTGGTAGCTTTGTATACATTGAATAAAGAAATCCTTATAATACAAATGACAATTTCCTACTAAATACCAAAGAATTCTACACACTATATGATGAAAAAATTTCATCTACATTTAGTCATCCAATTTTGTAATATGCATTCTATCATTCACACTCAATTGTCATCCAAACATTGTTAATATTTTAATTGTAAAATGGAAATATAAAATAATTTTGAATGTTACTATTAAAATTGTATTGAAAATATTGATAATTGCAATCGTAGATGCAAACGTCGGGATAGATTGGAAATTTCATAACATACAACTAAGGTTGATTTCCAAGTTTGAAAACGTTTCATTTAGGTATATTATATAATTTATCTTTGCGGAACTTTCAAATGTAGGGACGTTCCAATGCATTTGGAAGTGAATGATGTGTATTTCTTGAATAATATTGTAAAGAAATGATAGTGTTCTAAATTGTGGGACTTCTACATTGAATAGGCCTTTTTTGAAAATTGAAAGGCAAAATGCATGGGAGAGCATTTGAAAGTCCCATGAGAGTAATGAATGCAATTACAATAGCGGCTAGAAGTGTAGGAGAGAGAATTGTTCGAGGTACTTGCATCCGCCATTTTCAAGAACCTCGTTCATTGATGCAATGAAGAACAAATGAGCAAAGAAGGAGCTTTGTAGAGCTTTAAAATGGAAATGACATTGTTGTTGGGACGAGATTGATAGATGGTAGTTTCTAATGTAGAATGGAGTTGAATACAGTGAAATTGTGTTCACATCAAGTCGCTATCCGTGTTGTGTATGCGGTTGATGTCTCTAAATGGACAAAGGAAGTAGTGGAAGAACAATTAGGCCAGTGTGTTGGTCTTACTGTACGATGTGAGAAGGCCTCTGTACGATTTAAAGGAGGGAGGTCATCTAGTATTGGTCAGTCAAGTGAAGGGCATAATTTTCCTCTTCTACAACAATGTCACCGGAGTTCGAGTTATGAAGACAAACATAAAACCAACTCTAATGGCTTCTTAAACCCATTGGAGGACCCAATTACTAGTAAAAACATTTCACCAGGTACTCAAGGTTCTTAATACGATACTACGGATAGTCCACTCCTTCACGGTTTTTCTTTGAAAAGCCTAGGAGGTACTATCATATGCAGAATCACATAAGGCGAATTAGAACGCCTTTGGAGAGAGGGAGGGACTCTATCAAAAATTTACATTGGACAGTGTTATCACAACAAAGAGAGAAGGTCGTGCAAACGGAATTGTTTGAGAGACGTGGATGAGAAGTATATACAAGAGCAAGAGTACATGGCATGGGGGTCAGAAATATGAATAATGCGCAATGTGAATATTGTAGGTACTGAATGTTTTTTATCCTTGCAAATAGAAGGAACAAGGAGGGACAAGGAGGGACAAGTTTAAAACAAAGTTGGATGACCATGACGTATACAATGCATGCAAGAGCCTTTAGATACTCTCAAAGGCGATTCAAACAATTAAAGAAGTGTCATCAGGATAAACGAAGGGTTGTTGATGAGCATGGAAACACATGACATCTTAGAGAGAGTGCGAAGATGTTTGTAGCACGAGGGAGTCACGAAGAGTTTATTAGAGTGGCGGAGTAAACTCAAGGCCTCATCGACAAATTCGCCGCAAAATTGATAATACCATCGTACCATTGATTTTGATAACACTACAAAAATAGATGTATTTAACTAAGTCAACAAAGACTTGAAGATAATGGTGGATGGGGAGCCACTTTCGATCTCTTCATTTCATAGGTTGTCGTGTACTGAGTTCCTCCACCTTTAGATACCTCTATTTTGAAAATTTTCAAAATGCTATCACTGTTGGGATTATAAATTTGGAATGGAAGAGACGACTAATGCAATTGCTAGAGTGGAGATGAAGAAAATAAGCGTCATACACATCGATCATTAAATGGAAGAGAGACGGGAGTGTTGAACATTCAAGAGATTGGCAATGATACCTCCACTCATTTACATATGTTTGATTGTTGATGAGATGAACCACAACACGGCAATGCTTCGGATGATGACGCAAATGGTGAAGAATATAGAGTTTAGATTTGTAAAGACTTATTTGTGTGGGATATTAGTGCAAGGTATCGGTTAGTATGCACATGTCAAGATAGATGCATACCACAAGCATAACAACAACTAAGTGATCACAACAGTAATGCATGTGTTTGTTGATGTGAAGAAGTAAAAGGGTAAATTAGCGTCGATATTGCAAATTCAGACGGATAATACAATCCATGAAAAGAGAACATGTACATTTTTACCCTTTGTACATCACTCGTGGGTTGTAGTTCCTTAGAGAAGTGCAACTATGTTTCCTAGTAGTGGGCTATATCCACAAAGATATCGATCAAGGGTTTAACATTATATCAAACACTTTGAAGTGAACAAATATTGATTTGTTGCAAGAAATCCTTGAACTTGTGGATAATGGATCATCATATACAGAGGCCTACGACATTTGTAGAACCATGAAAGACTTGAAGTCGTTTGTCACTCCTTACCCTTTTAACTCGGAGTGATACACTTACCGGTATAACCTCTCTACACCAGATGAGGATTTACATGGAAAATGGTGTACCTCAGGTACAACACAAACATTTCAATGAGGATGTGTGGGCACCAGTGGAGGGACATTTGTGTTTACGATTAGTGCCAAGCGCATTTGAGAAGTCAAAACTAGCATAGGTGTTTGGTCTATATGGGAGCATTGGATGAGTTCATTGCATATAAAGACAAATGCGTGGGAGAGATTATAAAACGTGGAGAAGAATCTCAAAGTCATTGATGAAGCAAAGTGGTTCGCAGACTACTTGAAAGAGTTTCCAACAGTAGTAGGGATGACGAGAATGCTAAACCATTATGGCCACCAGAACCAAACATAGATGGAATTGTAGAGGGTGAAATGCATAGTGTAGTTGAAGGAGGTGATGGTTCAAATGTATTGAACGTGGAAGTTGCCTCAATATTGGTCACAATGCCAAATCTAGAAGTGAGAAGGTATTTTGGATCATAGTCGAGGAAGACCGACATTAGTGGCCGCGACAAGTGCGCCGAGTGGAAGAATTGTATTTGTTGTGGTTGAAACAAGAACCTCAATCATCATTGACGAACATACAAATTCTTTTCTACCATTCAATCTCGAGAACGATGTTCAAGTTGGGCACTTTATCGCTCTTATCGTAAAAACATGAGAAGTGCGAATCGGTGTACCACTTTATATAGGCAAGTTACTAGAGTTTTGACAAGGTAGGTGGACAACAAAGATGAAGGTTCTTTGGTATTGGCGAATTAGAGCAAGGAGAATGCACGAGGACTTGAGATCTAGTGGAGCAAGGTATATGAACTATATGGAAGCATATTCGAAAGCAACCAAGTGAGGAACACGGATGGGTTGTAAAAAATGCAACTATGTTTTCTTGAAAAATTGTGCCAACAAGAATAAGGGTTGTGCTACTCCGAGACCAGAATGTTCTAGTGCATGGCATGCTTAGAGAGGCAAAGATTAAAATTTCTATAAAAAAGTGAAGCTTCACTTGTTAGAATATATTGCATTGCAATTGGAGGAAATGGACAAAGAATGTTTGCATAATGACTTGAATGCTTATTAAAAGAATTAGAATATTAAAGAAGACAAATATTGTAGTAGGTAGCAGTAATAGCATTACAATATAGTTGAAGGTGTATTTTATGGCTTTCGGTAAGTACGAGATGATGGAGTGCTTTTTAGGGAATGCAAACAATAGTGTATAAGGTTTTTTTTCCAGAACCTAATATATTGACCTATAATACTTTAAGTATGACTCTCTTATTTAATGTATGAAAACTAAATGTAAACAATTGAAATGAAGAGTACATTCCAAAATTGTCACAACTCTCGTTTCCCAATTCTGCATTTAAATATCTGTTAGTTTCAAGATTTACCCCCCCCCCCCCCCCCCCTTGAATCTCAAAACAACATAATTTATGTTCCATCGGTTCCAAATGCAATTTAAAATCCTCAAGTGCAAGAATACCTAATTCGGTGTTATTATCCTTTACAAATTTTGGATTCTTGAGTAGTAAATTAAACTTAAAAATCATTACATCTTAACACTTGTTACAAAAGAATGTATAATTCTTTTTTGAAGAAATATTGAACAACAATTAAAATAAATAAGAGTTACCCCATAAAGTTAAATATAAATGTGTGTGTGTGTGTGAATGTGTGCGCGCGTGCGCACGCTTGTGGTTAGATGATTGTCTCTTTTTGTAGTTTGTTGCATGGTTGACTTAAGAGAAGTTCATTAGCTCCTTTCTTTGCTTCATGAGCACATAAATAGTAGTGAGAGTATTTGAATTTTTATGACCATATGTGAGCCAAGAACACACCCTGAAGGATGGTCTTTGGCCACAAAGAACAACATAGGAAAAAACAAGAAGAACAAGATGAAAGAAGATCCAAGAAGAAATTAAGATGTAGAACTTCCCGCCGTCCTCCATTGAACACCTTTTTAGTTTTTGGGCCGCCGTTTCTTCATCCTAGCTCCAATTTAGGCGCGCTTTAGCTTTTTAGAAATCTAACTTAATTGCACATATGCACTCAAAATTTCAAAAGAAATGGATAAACAAACTAGGACTGAATGACAAAAGATTGAGGCCCTTTTTTCTTAACCGTTGGCGGGGAAGCTACATTACACCTTCAACTTTGAAAAATCATAACTAATTCATTACAACTTCAAATGAGACGTATTTCACAGTGCTGAAAAACTCTACTTACAAGGTATTTTTCATAAAAATCTCACATCAATTGAACAAGAATTGAAGGAGTGATGAAGAAATAACCGAGATGAAGGGAAGGACCATCGAGGCCCTTTCCTTCCCTTCTTTACTACTACAAGAGAAGAGTTGAAATGAGATGAGGTAAGATGAAATAAAATGAGACAAGATGAAATGAAAACAAACTCTTTTAAAGCAATAAAAGATGCGGCCAAGAAGGCCGCTCAATCTAACCCTAAGGCTCAAAAACCTTAATTCGCCTACATGGATGAATGACGTTCCAATTGAACTCTAACCTCCGTGGCACGCTCTAAGCGAAGAAAATCACCGTTGCCATCACGGAAGAATGCAATTCAAAACAAAACCACAAAATCAAAAGAACAAAACCAATGAAATCAAATTGCAAAACCCAATCATGAAGATCAAATGACAATCGCGCGAGAACTAAAGGTAAATTACCCAACCTCAATTCAAGCAACTAGTCCTACTCCTAATTGTGTTTACTAGGGGGACTTTTTCCTCCTCTAGTCCTTCCACATCAATTTTTATCTAAAACTTGAAATTGAAATAAACTAATCTACCATTGGTCCCACGATAATCAACATTTAACACCCATTTTTGTCCTTACAATTCAATTAATCTTAATAACGTTTAGTTCTTCTCTAAGGTTGCATCTTTTGTTTACAAAACAACCCTAAAGGCAACAAAGAAGGACAAAAACAACAAGTGAGCGCTTTGAAGCGCTCACACCATATTTACATTTTGATGCTGAAGTGGACTCACTAAAATTTAACATCAACATTTGAAGAACCCTTGAATTCATATTCTTTTGCCTTTAGACTGGCTACAACATGAAAAATACACATTAAATAGTTTATGGTCTAAAAACATATTTAAACCAAAGTTTATATTAAATGAAGATATTAAAAAAACTTTGAATTTCTTAGCACTCATTCCTTAAAGCTAAAGACTTTGTAGGTGAAGTCAAAGACAATGTTGCTATACTTGAAAACACGTTACTCGAAATGTGTTCTTGGTTATGAAAATGTGATATTTTGATTTGGCATTTTGGACTTTGGTATTGTCATCTAGCTAGGCCTTCAACATAAATAGACAAGTGAATGTTAGTGTGAAAAATTCACAATAACATAGCTCAAATTTACATGCAGTGTACATGAGAGAACCATTGCAAGAAGAAAATCTACTACATACTTGCTATTGTAGGTTTCTACAATGTTTTCTTATTTGCTCCTCAAAAGATCTACTTTAATTAACCGCTAATCGGTGCAATAACCATGTTCTTGCTCTTTGGAGTTCCTTTTCAATTTTGAAGTGATTTAAATTTTGCATTTAATGTCAGAATTTAATAAACTTCTAGGAGATTCTATAGTTATTTTATTTTATTTTTCTTTTTAAATACTTAATTATATGAGATTTTTAATACATATAGCATAGACCAAGCTACCAAACTTTTTGGGGTTTTTAATAAAATTTTAAGATTTTTTATTATGAATAAACTAGTGCCAAGGACTTTTAATTTTAATTAGAGGCAAATTTTGGTATGGATTTAAAAAAATTATGCCTAGTAGTTAAAATTCTTTATGTATATTGTAGATTTTTTTAATACATATGCAATCAAATATTTTCTACATCTTATTTTACTTAATTTCGTTTTCACCAAAAAAATTTATCCTTTTATTTTTACATAATTTGATGTAATTTATACAAAACCCATTCTTTAAGTAGTTTTAATATTGATGCCCCTTGTGTTAACCCCTAAGCATCCCTAGCTTT
The DNA here is from genome assembly GCA_963971425.1 of Bryoerythrophyllum caledonicum. Lineage (NCBI taxonomy): Eukaryota > Viridiplantae > Streptophyta > Bryopsida > Pottiales > Pottiaceae > Bryoerythrophyllum > Bryoerythrophyllum caledonicum. Next base: position 42 of record CAXARX010000107.1, on the reverse strand, counting down.
TTTGAGCTTAAAAACATCATTGTCATTGAAGTGTTACAGGTC
>CAXARX010000106.1:0-23217 GCA_963971425.1 Bryoerythrophyllum caledonicum | reverse complement strand
TGTTGCCTAAGGAAGTATAGTATGTTTTAAAACCAAACTACTTGCAGAAGGATTTATCCAAAAAGTAGGTTTGGACTATATAAAAACTTTCACTTGTGACGCAAAGTTTGATTCCATTCACACTACTTTATTCATTACTACAATAGAAGATTTGGATATTATACAATTTGATATTTGTTCGACTTTTTCGTATCAAAAGATATCTAAAAAATCTATCTTGAGCAACTTGCCGGTTTTCTATGACGAAGAACACTTCTACAGAGTTTGTAGATTAGACAAGGCACTCTACGGTTTAAGGCAATTATTGCTCTTGTCCAACTGCAAGTTCTACAAAAAGAAATACCACTGAGCCTTTCGTAATCAACTCCGCATCCTTGTATTAATATAAGCAAAGTGGATCCTTGCCACATCATGACAATACGGGTGGATGATAGAATAGCTTGGAGAATAATGGGAGTTGCATTTTCTAATGTTCTTGGTGCCGTGAAAGGAACATTTAGCCTCAGTGAGAGCTATGTGGAGACATATGCTAGCCTTCATGTCATTTGAGATTGTTTTCAATGCACTATCCAATTCAATGTACGCTACATCCAACATTTGTTACACCATTTTGGTATTAAAAAGTCAGATCTAGTGACTGTACTTCCCAATCCTCACAACTCTTTGGATTATCTCAACGCCGTCATAGAACCTAGTGCAACTGATTTTTCCTATTGAGCACTGCATTAGCATTTTGCAATTCACATGACAAGAAATTTCTTATTTTATCCGCTAAGCTACGAAGTTCAATGAATCTCTAAAGGCACCATATGCTAGTGCCATCACTACCATGAAATGCATCTTCAAGTACCTCCAAGGTTTACTTCCCTTACACCTCATATATAGTGCCTAGGCATTATCTTAAAAACCAACTTTTAGCCTACTCTGATGTTGATTATGCTAGAGACGAGTATGATCACAAAAACAAATCTTGCTAGGATGAATGACGGCACAATCACTAAGGAGAATCGAAAACTATCCTGCACATCTACAAACACCACAAAAGTAAAATATATTGCTCTTCATTTGGCATCCCAAGAAATTATTTGAATGCTTAGGCTGCTATTAGATCTCCATTATATTCAAGAAGATTCCACAATCTTTCTCAAAGACGATGAAATTGCTACCATGCTCATTTGCAATCTTGAATTCCATAGCCCTACAAAACATATTGAGGTCAAGAACAACAAGATTCAAAAAGCTCAAAAACAATAGACGAAATTCTCATCACCTACGTCACCATGACCAATAACATTGATGAAATACTCACGAAATAACATTGATGAAATATCCGCGTTAGATCGTGATCAAGCTCAACCGCATCTCACTTTCCTTCAGCCGCAGCTTCCCTCCCCTGACTGTGTTGTTGGTGTTCATCCATTGCTTACCGGAAGTACATTCATGTAATTCCATTGGCTCAGAGAACTTGATATTTGGTACATGAAGATTAACGTCGTGGGACTTCATAATTGAGAATAGGATTTTGAAAATTTGACATAAGGCTTCCGGCTAAGAAATTGTAAATTTACACTTTGATATTAGACTTATAATAAGAACCCATACATGCAAGTGTTTGACTTCAAAACCTTCATACAAGTATTTTATTTTGGCATCTTTAACTTATACAAGGTTAATTCCTAAACATCCAATATTCAAAAAAGTAAAGGATTAATAGAATTGAATTTAGATTTCTCATTCATCATCCACTCTTTGTATTTTGAAGTTTTTACAAAAGGTTTTTTGGATAGTTTAATTTGTACTTGTGCACTCTGATTAGAAATGAGATAATTTGTGAAAATCTCATGTCTCATCTCATGCCACATTGTTTCCAATTCAAATTTGGAATCTTTTAGTCTAAGTGCGATCTTGAAAAGTTTTATGGTGTAAAACGTCACTTCAAAAAGTACATAACGAAAAATGAAATGGAAGTTGCTACCGTACAATCAACAATATATCATTGGTTGTATATTTAGGAGATATTCTTTTAGATATTTGAAGGTTTTTCTTTAAGGAAATCAATATTTTAAAATTTAAAGACTATTGGTTGATATTGACGATGGAAAAAGCTTTATTAAGCAATTCCTAATATTTTTTCAAGGAAATTAAATGAGACGAGAAAGAAATGATGCAACCGTAGCTATGGCAAAAGGGCAATGGAAAGGGAGATGGGCAAGGCAAAAGAATACAAAGGTTTTGCATAAATATACAAGTGCTTTCCCTAACCATGACCTTTATGTTGAGATTGTTTCAACAAGTTCATGAAGAATCAAATTTGGACCACGTACATAAGATACTTCACTCTTATCAAACCAACCAACTAAGTATGACTTGGCAACTCGAAACACCTAACCATACTATTTATCTCACAACACCCCCCCTCTCCACCCACCTCTCCAGACATGCACAATAAACAACTACTCATCTCAAACAAAATAAAGAAACAACTAACGACTAACTTCTTTAATATTTACACAAATTGATTATAATATAATTAGTTACACTTTTAGACCCTAGTTACTTGTTTTATTATTGTCACTTCTGCTATAGTGTCTAATCCCGGAAGGGGTGAGTAGTCTTGTACCAATGCTATACGGTATCGCAAGCCCCAATTCCATGTCATAACAAAGACACTTTATTCATGCCCGCCCCCCAGCAAAGGTATTTCTATCTATTTGAAATTGTTCCAAGATTTTTGCATAAAAGATTGTTTACCAGACAAAAATCATATGCATAAAAAATTAAAAAATAATATGCTAAGAAAACAAACAACATGACATTATTAATCATTGGATTCCCTGCTAATAAAATTTTATGAGTACTTGCACATGCTTGTTAATCCCTAATTGCCTGTGTCTATATACTATTCGACTAACACATTTCATTAGCATTTCCTCATCCATCGTGCATTTTCTAAGGGTGCATTTTTTACCGTGTACTCTATGTGAAGTTGACTTTGTATTTGTATGATAGATTAAAGAGATGATGATTTGTGAAGTTTTCATATCTCATTTCATGTTGTAATGATTCACCAAGGATATCTAAGTTTTTAGCGCATCTCCTGTAGTCCTCCCCGCTAGATGGGTTTTCCCAGGGGAGAGTGGCAGGGTCAAGCACTTTTGAAGTGGACGAGGCTAGGAAACTCTCATGCGGGAGAAAGTAAGAAGGCCGGCAAAAGACCTCTTTAGCAATAGCTGGCAGGAGACTTTGAACGAGAAGGTTGACCCAAAGCCACCGTGGCTGCCATAGAGACAATTTGCGGCTCCCTCACTCACGTTGTTGTCACCCCCTCAACCCTTGACTAATCAAAATACGGAATCTGATGACAAAGAGGGGCCGTGAAGGTCCCATGTACATACGGAAATTCTAGCGTAGTCAACACCAAGTCTCGAGGCCCTGCCCTTCTACATTCTCAAATACAGTGCCGTTGGGGATTGGATTTTCTCCGCCGTTCTAAAATACGTTAGTAGGGTCGTTTTAACGAGGTGCAGGAGATGCTCTTAGTTCATAATTGATAAAAAAAACCCCTTTAAATTAGTCAATTATTCAAATTAAGCAAAATCAAGAGAAATCACTACACTAAGAATATTACACTTCATTGAATAAAAAAAATATCATTCACAAATTTTCAATATTTTATTTGTAAAAAATTACAAATTATTTTAAATTTAAGCTTCAAAATTTATACATAATTATTGGTAATTTAAATGATAGATATAAGCGAATGAATAGAATTTAAAATTCATAACGTATAACTTTTGTTCACACATCAAGTTCAGAATGTTCCTTTCGATTGCATTTCATAATACATTCTTGCAAAATTGTTGAATCTAAAAAGGGCTTTGTTTTTGTAAAGCTTCATATTCTTAAATGTTACATTTTCACATCTTGAATAAGTTTTCATAATTTGAATCTTACAAAATTCCCTCCTAGGATGTATATGTCTTCACTTATCATAAGTTAAAAATAAATTATTATTTTCATAAAGTTCCATTTGTACTCATATGTGATTTGAAAGTCTCTAGGTCTAAATTGATATGTAGTTATTTAAAAAGAAAATTTAATTTGTAATAAAGGCAGAAATGCTTGATACATATTAAAAATAAATGAAATAATGCCTAATACACGTAGACATAATAGAATGAAATTGAGAACCTAAAGTTTTTGGTTTAAATCATCATTTTAAAAAGTATTCTAGCTCTAAATGTAAAGGAGGTATACAATCCAAAGTATTCAATTTTGTTGTGAACATGTTGTAAAATTATTTTCAAGGATGAACTAATTTTTTTATTATGTTTTTGAATTTTTTTAAATTTTCTCTTATAAATTAAAATTATTGATACTTTTAAAACTCTATACCTAGAAAAAAAAATCTTATTAATTATGGTAAATATGCAACTTTTATAAAAAAATTCATTAGGTATAAATCAAAATCAAAAGATATTTTGGCATACTTAAAATTTATATGGATTTTTTAGTTTGAAAATTTTAACAATAAAGGAATGTCATAGAACAAATAGTGCATTAATTTCTTAGCGTACACAGTCATGGACAAGCATGGTTGCACTGTAAAAAGTAGGCAGGGATGGACGGATTGACTGAGGCGCGTTACGACAGCTTCACGGAATTGAACCGTATGATCTTCAAGTTCAGTGCCATTGTACTGTGAGTGTTCCGTTGCTTTCTTGAATGCCATGACAGATGTCTAGATTATAAGGTTTGACCACGTAGTTTCAACGTTTGACTATGACGAGCAAGTCAAGACTTTGTCGTTCACGTTGATTTCTCATGTTTAAAAGTCACTGGAATTTTATTTTTTAAATGGCACATGCAAACGCTAGATGTGAACTAGAGCATTCCATCGTCACTTCGTCGAAGAAATGAACACATCAACAGCCATACTTCTTGCAATGAAGATCACTGAGAACAACTACGAAATGAAGCTAAAACCAAGCTGAGGAACACTGAGTTGGCAACAATTTCACCATCCATGTGCTGTTGACGACGGTATTGTCATGTTGACCACGTACACTGCTCGCCATTCGGACCCGCCTACTAAAACAGGAAGTCCATCTGCGAGTACGAATAGGTAACGTCATCACGCCACATATTTTAATAAGTGAGAATTGTGAATAGTATTATTGGAGTGTCAAGGGAATGCAACAGACGTGTACACGAGATTCCTCGCGGTACTTCCATTTACTGTCGAGGGCAAGTGCATTCCATATAGTGTGCTATACAGTCCCTGAGGCTCCACGAGGCCTCTTCGACATGAAGAAAATACGCATAGGTTACATTAAGCCAGTATATCATATTCAAAATAAAAATAGAGCACCACCTACGGCGTACCCTATACAGTGGGGGGGGGAGAAGTTTCCGCGTAACACACTACCTCCCAAGGATAAAAACTACATTCGTGTATACAACAAACTCATTACAGAGAGTTGTATATGCACAACAACTGCCACTGTTTGAGTCGTCATCCTGGGAATAATAGTAACTATTTACATTCCATGCCAGAAGCTGCGATGATCCTCGGACCTCTGCAACAATAAAAAAAATTCCGCTCACGTACACGTATGGCACACATCTGCACAAATGGAAGCCGCTACATGCACCCCACCTGAACAACTCTGCACTAACTGCACATACTGCATTGTGTTAGATGGTACACACCTGAACATGTTCGTGACGTTGTCGCTCAATAAATTTGCCACACAAACTTCAACATATGATACTTCATTCTCATAGCGCGTAAGGAATGTGTCATGAAATGCAAGTGAAAATTACCTCCTCCACAGAATATACTGTCTTCCACGTCAAAGTTGCATACGAGACATTCTGTAGATGTCAAAAAACACCTCATATGCCCAGTTTGGACAAAAATTGAGTGAGTTATGGCCATTCGAAAATTTCAATTTCCCACAATCAGTGGAGATCAGCGCGACTAGAGCTAAACTGCATTTCCCAAAATCATGGAAATCTCTCAAAATTTTGAATATGGTGTTTCATCCGCCAATTGAAATTGGAAATGCATATGTGACTGGGGCCTCTTCTCTAATTCTTCAGCAACCTCCTTCTGCAAAATGTAAGCGTTCACTGCAGAGGTGTCGAGGAGATAGAAAAAAATCTTGTGCCACCATTTGTGACTCCTCGTCTGACAAGAATACGACCCTCTGAGATGGTCAGCCACGTCTACTCTATGCATGTAGTCACAATATTCCTTGTGAATAGGTGACGTATCAATGTCATTGACAATGCCGTTCACACATCTTCGTACAGTCGGCCACGGCGTCCCTATAGGAGGTACTGGTGGATAGAAGCTGGACAGTAGCAACATTGCCTTCCGATCTACGAAGATGACACAAGATATGAGTGCCCGTTCATGCATTCTCCAGAGAATTGTTCTCTGAGTCTCCTTCGATAGACCTTTCAAGTCAAGCAAACTTTTCGGCAGACCAATGCGGTTGCTACGGACCGTACTGATAGCGAAAGTGCCCAGAGCTCGTAACTCAACCATCAATTTCAGAGACGTGAAATAGTTATATAACAACATGAGAACACCCATGCAAACCATTCATCCGTTGCATGACAACTTTGTATTGTCATTTCGCGTCACCCCGGCCACAACCAGGCGCTCCGTCTCTGGCAGCGGAACCGGTATAAACCTGAAAATTATAAATATACTTGTAGTGCGCATGTGCTGATGTGCTAGATACCATACTTTCACCACCCGACTTCGTCAATTTGCAAGGTAGATACTACTGCATGGGAAAGTATTTATCTTTACAAGGAACCACGCTTTCATCGACCGTCATTATTTGGAATAGATTTCAGTTCCTGTTGAATCGCTCTTGAATCTTCGTCAGCAACCATCGCATCTTCTGGAGTTTGTCGAATTTGATGTCTTCTCCACCCCGAGGCCTGACACTATCCTCAGCCACATGAAGGCAGGTTGTAATATCTTTATACCCTCTGCAATTCATGATGGTCGATATGCTCAGGCAATAGCGGAAACAATTTCCTCGATTTCAATAGTAACGATGGTTCGGATGCCGCTCGAGCGCCATCAACAAATTGACACCAATGAAAGCCTTCAACTCAATTTTCTCTAGACTCCACCACCTGGCTCTGTTTGTTGGCTTGTGTGTTCCCGATTGCACCTCGCTTGCGTACAGATTAGTGTCACTGCAGATACGTTCCAAAGTTCTATTACTCCAAAATGGACTGAACAGAGAAAGTTTCGTTGGCATTCAGCGAATAGGAAACGGTGGTCCACATGTTGGCCCCGTGGAAGGGAAGAGGCTGTACACTATAAGAAGAAGATTGCGTCGTCGAAGTCTCGTCCGTGTAAGTTGCAAGGAACTGCACTCTGGCAGTAGCCGTAGACACGCGACTTGACTTACGCCGCCTGGATCGTGCTGCAGTGCTGGCTTCTTTAGTAACAGAACGCCGGACCGTATGAGGCACTAATACTATCTCCTTAGTCGTCAACGACAGAGGCATGTTTTTTGCAACCGCACTATTGCTCCGTCCTTCAGCAATGATGTCAACGTCATGTCGATTGCGTTCGATGACTTGCGTGGCTTTACATTGGAACTCGCTCTCAACTTAGCATGCGTTACTCTCTGTTGACGCGTCATGATTAGGCGTGGTCACTCGTGCAGGAGATTGTAGTGGCGTGGCAGTGGACACATGTGAAGAGTGGACTATCGGAGCCAACACTAGTCGCGTGCCCATATTCATCACTCCAGCGTCCGTGCCAACCTGTGAAGATCGACGACCTTGACGTGGTGGAAGTCTGCGCGTTAGATGACGACCTTGAGGTTGCCTATTAGTGAGTTGCTAAGGATGGGGTTGAACTCTTGTGAGGTAGCCCCGCACAAACGTGCCAGAACAAGGATGTGAATTCTTCAGTTCGAAGTTGTGCGCTCAAGTTAGTAGTGGCGTCTATGACATTGACGTCGCCGACATCAAGGAGAGGAGGACATGACGGAAATTCAAGTGCACATGGCAGTGATAGAGTCGCCGTGTCGGCGCCATTCAATTTTTTGTTGTGGACATCTTCAGCGGCACTTGGGTCCGAATAAGCTGCGAAGTTGTATGAGGACTACCAAGACTCTTCACCTTTGACTTCAGTGGTGCTTGCAACAGTATTCGACGGCACTGCCAAGCTTTGCCTCAAACCACTGCCGGAGGTAAGACTCTGCTCATTCAAATCTAGAGAAGACGAATGCCCTCCTTGTAGACCTCCCAATGGATTTTGAGTACCTTCTATGGAAATGTTAGTGTCATCGTATTGGTTGAGTAGCACTAGGGGCTGCACTTCTCCAGAAAGGACGTGCATTTCTGGTTCATTGTCTAGCATGACAATGAACATGAGGTGCATTGTACAGTTGTGCACATAAGCAAGCACGACTAAACCAAGTAGCCATTCCTCTGATGCATCTATGGTGTCTTCTGATGATTGGGAACAAAGAAGCGTCGACGACATGTGGACTGGTATAGGAATCGATGTAGTGGAAGCTACAACTTGCTCAACATTTGGAGCTACTCGCCATTGATCACATGTCTAGGCAAAACGCATGTCCTGTCTATGCCATAACATATTCTCTTCGCCATGGGCTGCTGCACCTGCAAAGTCGCAAGAACAGCCCGTACATGATGCAGCTATAGAGGAGACGAATCATCATGGTTCATAGCAGCCTTGCCGCAGGCATCTGTGATGTCGTCGCCATCAGTGGTCGGGATGACAGAGTTCCTCTTCGGTGAAGAGTGTTTGTCTTTCTGGGACTCAACTATTGTGCTCGTGCAGTCTTGTGACCTTATTACCGAACGGGTGTAGTATGGACGGCGTTGTGGAAAGTCAGTGCCAATCGACGTCTTTGTCATGCTTCAAAATAAACATGTCTCTAAGTCCTTGGAGATTCTTTCGATGAATTATCAGTAGTGCAGTGTGCACAACTACACATTCACCGAAGTGCAAAGACGACACAGACATTGAGGGCAACGTAAGTTTGGCCACAGAAACACTTGCAGCGTGTGGTTAATGTCTTCAGAGAATCCTTGTAGCTGACCCTCTGAGACGCGCTCTCTCCAACCCAAGATGCGAGGGCTGTAATACCGGAAAAGAAAATGTAATCCTTATGGAGTATCTCGTATCTTCACTCCTTGTTTGATAGACCTTCTTACAAGCTATCTTCGGTCGAGAAGTCCTAGAAGTTGTCGGGTTTGTGTTGCAGAGGCTCCAATTGACGATGCCCAGCCACGGATAGTGGTCCAAATATGGGCAGATTGGCAATGCGATGCTTAGTAGACGGACAATGTGTCGCCATGTGAGTTCACGCTCATGCTTATGCTATATGCGTCAAAGTGTGAACTGTGACAATTGAACAAATTCTGCTCAGCTACGACGTTCAGCACAACACTTTCTCCGTAGCCGACAGTGTCAACTTTGGGAAGACTACAGTGCGGACCTGTGCATAACGAAGGACGAAGCAGAACGACGGGGAGTGTCCACGTCTATATTTTCTAATATTTCGAACTATGCAGATCCACATGCAATAATGTTGTAGTGAGTGAAATTCTATAAAAATCTACTTCTGCAAGACGTACTAACGTTTTTCTGTGATGTCATGTGCAGAGCCTCACAGGAATACGATATGTGCACTGCAGAAGCCAACTGTACTAAGCGACCAGAATTTCAAAGGGACATACAACAAGCGTGTGGAATGGAGACAACTGGTTGGATACGTGACGAACCCTATGTCAGTTGAGGAATATCGAATGATGACTAACTTGAAAGAGAAGTAACTAGATTGATGTCTGAAGATGTGTGACGGCTAGCAGGAATACAATGCTCTGAAAATATTACGGCACTAATACAGAGGAAGACGCAAATGCATTCAAACAATACTACTATGTGCAAGGATAGATTGGGAAGAGCGAGTAATCCTGAGACACTCAAATCTTTTTATGCTTCATCGAGGAGTGGTAGACAAAGATTTGTACTAGAAAATCTTAGCATGAATTGGCAGCCAGTAATGCCATTCGCAATAGAAAATTGACTAGCACTGAGTATTGCTACACTGTGCATTCACAAATATTTATTGAAACATGAAATGAGGACCTTTCTTTATCATGTACTTTGTTCTAGATTTCGAGAGTGAACATTGAATTTTGCCATGAGTACAACGGCGTGAACATTGATATTGCATACTCTTGTAGCATGTACACAGAGGGGTGACTGTAGTCTCCTATGATACAATGCCTCATACTATGCACGGATCTGTGAAACATACACTCCTTTGCAACAAAGACACAGTTTTCAATCAACCGCCTTTGTAATTCCAAATGTATCACATGCTCTAGAATGTAACAATTGTGCTCGTCTACGAGCTTGCCGACTGATCTTCTTCTTCTTGCACGAACGTACCTCATATATTTTGCATATAAAAAGACGTGGACCACACCTCTTTAGATAGGGGTGACCGCAGCTTCTTTGCAGTTTGTTTATAATGGCTTGCAACGAACACGTACCTAAATTTCCTATCTTTGCGTTAGTACCACTTGTGGATAATAACAGATTTCATATCAAATTCAGACTTATCCACTTGCTCATTTTTCCTAAAATACTGGCATCATTGTCCACCAATGGCTTCGCTTTCCCTTCTTCACAACTACACAGCGTGCAAGTAGGAAAAAAATTGGATGAAGAAACAACAGAACTTCCGAGCTACAACTTCGCACTCCTGTACATCGTCCACGAAGTGGACGACTCTCCACTAAGGGGTTAAGTATAGTCAACTAATTTATTTGGAATAACAATTAACGAGGAATATTTACACCATCAAATAATTTTTCATTTTCATATAATTGACTAAATTATTGTTCATAGAAATATAGTTTGAGATCTATATGTATGCATAGAATCTGAAATTCATATTAAGCAATGCGTATTCCAGGGTTTTTTTTTCTGGCGATTTATCACCAGCTCTGACAGATTTTTTAACTTATGAGAGTCCGTCCCTCCCAAAATGCTGCAATGAAATGAGGACAGAGAGGTGGTTACTGTTCCAAAAAAAACGCTGGTGTATTCATACATCAAGTTTCAAATGTCCTTCATTGTGTATAAAATGCTTTTATGAAGGTTTTGAAGTCAAACACGTGCATGTATGGGTTCCTATTACAAGTCTAACATCAAAATGAATTTACAATTTGTAAGTCAGAGGCCTTATGTCAAATTTTCCAAAAACCTATTCTCAGTTATGAAGTCCCAAGTCCCAAGACCTTAATCTTCATGTACCAAATATCAAGTTCTCTCAGTCAATGGAATTACATGAATGTACTTCCGGTAAGCAATGGATGAACACCGGCAGCACGGTCGGGGAGGGAAGCTGCGGCTGAAGGAAAGTGAGATGCGGCTGAGCTTGATCAAGATCTGACGCAGGTAGACGCGATTCCAGGAATAGATAAGAAACCGACGCCCAAGCTGCCGTCGCTCCAGGCACGCTAGGGACGCCATCGCTCGACGCGCGCTAGGGACGAGGCCCCGTTCAGTGCAATATGGCGATTTCCCCAAAGTCCTTCACTGGTCCGCAGCCGAGAAGCACTTGCGGTAAACTGTACCAACGCCTGCGTTCGGAAACCAGTCTCTCCAAAACTCCGAAGACCCTAGCATGCTGGAGCTTCCTACACATTCAAATCCGTTTGCTGAAATTTACAACTGCCTCAAATACTTTCATTTTCATTTCTTGCCTCGAGTGAAGCTGGTACAAATCGCCATTTCGGCAAAGCGAAAAGCTACTTCTGGAATGATAAATACCAGAAATGCTTGACAACAAAGAGTGCAGTAGCAGTGTTCCCTAGCTTTCGCTTTTTCAAGGCCAGGACCCGTATCCCTACCTCGCTACCTCGCGTCAACTGGTCGTCACAACTAAGTTTCCCAGGGACACGATCTGAGACTTCAAATGTTCGATCTGGGTGATTGTCTATCGAACGCCCACCAAGCTTTCCAGATTGCCGGAAAGGTAGCCTTCACATTCCTTCAAAGTACAAACGCTTCGGGGCGACGTCACTTCACTAAACCCTGCCGAACACAGAAACCAAAGAAACTCTTGTCAGGAAATCTTGCTCACTACTCAGTCTAGCAATTCCTCTGCATGAACTCTGTACGAAGTTTGTAACTCCGTCAGAGGAATAAATTAGGAATGCTCTGGGAAACACTACTCGTAAAGGGTTCAGAGTCATAATCAGCATTTCTAGCGAAAATTAAATTGAGCAGCAGATAATGACCTCTTAGAGGTTCTCTTGACCGGATGCAGAATTGATCGCGCTGCGGCCCAATCCAATCGAGATATACTTCACATTCCGCCTGCTTGCACATGGCTTGTCCAAAACCATTGATTCTTCTGGTCGAGAGAAGACAGAAAGTTGCAACACAGAGAATACCCATTCAGTTCTAGGGTTCAAAACAGACGTGCGATTCAAAGCTTTGGTTCAAATTTGAACTTCTTCAAGACTTCTCGGAAGATGCTGAAACAATTCCTGGTCTTTGAGACAAGAATCCGGAAGCCATTAGTCCCAATATTTGATGAGGCCATCCCACCCACAAGTGGCCACTTTAGACTGCTCCAAGGGATGCCATTCAGCTCCTATGCACACGCTGTCGTGGCACTTGAGAGTACGAAACACTTTACAAGTTTTCCAGTCCCAAAACCAGCACCGCCCTTCACCATCTCCTGACATTATGAATCGGCCGTCGGGAGAGAAATTCACTTGGCAAGCATACCCAGCGGCAATATGCCCAGCAAAACGCTTCTTCTTATTCAGCCTGAACCGCTCCCGAGTACTGTAGATGAGAATCTGGTTATCCAGGCTCTGAGCAGCAAACCAGTGCTTATTCGGGTGGACGGTGATGGCAGGCATGGAGTGCATGTGAGGCTCGCTGATGTATTTAATCACCACAGGTATGCCAAACTCCCACACGCGCAATGACTTGTCGTCACTCGATGTCACAAACCTCCGATTGTCATCGACAAAAGTGATGGTGTTCACAGCTCCCAAGTGCTGATCATACTCTTGGCTTATCTCCCCCGTGTTCATGTCCCACTGCACAATCTTCTTGTCACTCATCCCCGCAAGCAGCACGTTCTGCTTATCCTCGTCTGGATTGAACTTCACCACATAAGGGATCTTCCCTGTCGTGAACGTCGAAACCACTTGTCCGGTCTCTGTATCCCAGAGCTTGATTTTTCGATCATATGAAGCGGTCAAAAACTTCGACCCATCGTTGTTGAAAGTTATGTCCCGAACGGCTTTCGAATGGCCCATGTACGTTCGCATACATTTCCCAGTGCCATGAACGTCCCAGATTTTAACCTTCGTATCCATACTGGCGGAAAGGAGAAGATGACCAAACTTCGGGAAAAACCTAATTGCAGAAACACCTTTCGTGTGTCCGCTCCATGTATGCACCCATCGCTTCGGGATATAACAATGCTCGTTGGAGGCCTTCACATCCTTAGGAGGACTAAGCCAAGATCGACCTTGATAATCGACCTCCTCCTTCCCATGGAAAGTACTCTTATCATCAATCTCTACCTTCTCGCCCTTGTCCTTTTGACTCTTCTTCTCCGCATGAAGCTCCGCGTAAGCCATCTGCTCCTCCGTAAGCTCGCCCTGTAGCCCTTCTTTCTGCCCGGCCCACGGCGACTTCGAGTTCTTCAGAAGCCATTCCTCAGAGGCAGGATCCTCGACCTCCTCCCCATCCTCGTTTCTCGGCCGCTTCTTATTCTCCTTGCGCTGCTTCCGATGCTCGTGCTGCGGCAGATTGTAAACCGAAGCTCCGTCCGTGGCCAGCACAGCGCCGAAATCGCCCACGATATCGCGCCCCGTCGTAGCGCCGGGATCCGCCGCGAACCCGTAGGCGTGGAACGTGTGGTACTGCTCGTCAAACATGAAGGGCGCGATGGAAGCGTCCTCCACATATCCTATTTTGTGGTTGCGAAGGCCCTGCGCGACCCCGTCTTTCGCAAACGGGTGCGCGGGACCAGCCACGGGCGCCCACAGCTGCTCGGCCGTGGGGTTGTAGCTCACCTTGCGCTGCGACGGGTCCAGCGGCTTCCTCCCATCAAACCCTAATCCCCCGACCACGAGCAACGAATCGCTGCTAACCTCCGGAGCAGCAGAGCGCCGGGGCTCCAGCAGCCGGATTGGCGAAGCATCGGGAGACGACGATGCTCCGCTGCTGGTAGCCTCCCCTTCCATGCGCGAGGCCGGATCCTCCACGCCGTACTGCGACAGGAGATCCATGGCGCTTGCTTGCCTCCCCACAATATGCGCTCCCTCCCTCCCGCCCTCCCTCTTTTAACAAATACACGAAAACCAACCGAGACTCTCCTTGTAAATGGAAACAACGACAACGACAACCATGCTACACCACGTAATCTGGTCCGATTACACTCGCGGCAGCAACAAAATGAACAGTGCAGCTCGGAAACAGACTACAAGGTCCGACGAGGGCCCCAAACCCTAAGCAAAACCCTGTCGAGCTTCGACTAGTGTGGACTGTGGACCAGTATAATAGGTGTGGCCCTGTTAGATAGAGATAGCTATTAACCCTTAAAAGGACGGAGCCTAGATCACGAAATTTCCATGGAATTACAATTGCAAGTTTTAGTCACTCTAAACGACATTGAAAATTAATATTTTTTTTAAATTTTATTTTTTAAGATGAAGGCATGCACACGCTACATGTCAAAAAAAATTCATTATTTTATTTTATTTTTGCCAAAATTTGAAATTATTGTGGTTTTTTTTTTTAAATTGGAAAAAAAAAACCTCATGTTAAATTTAAAATAAGCTTTAAAAATCTGAAATTTCAGTTAAGGACATACATCGTAGTGCAAAATATCATGATATAAACTAAATTTCCGTGCCATTCTATAATTAGTAAATCATTCAACCGTGATTATGAATTCAATGTTCTAATTATAATAAAACATGCAATTTTAGGGAAATTTTCAAGTTTTCAAAATTGAACTCGAAACTATACCTTGTAAGTTTTATTTCATTAGTTGGTTTCATACTAAAAAAAAACCATTTTTATGGCTAAATTTCATATTACATTGGTGGTAACCAAATACACTAATATAGCATCTTTGAGTTGGTGACCCAATTTTTAACATATCTTCTTGCATATAAAGATGAATATCATTTCATTGAGGGGATTGCCACCTCCATATGTTTGCAAGGAAGTTTCAAAAATTATTTGGATGAAAAAATGTTTTCATCCACTTAGTGCAGCGATTCACATTCTATCCATTGAACCATTTTGGTTTACCTGGCGTTTGAGGGTTAAATGGTTATTCAATCAATATCATAGATTGCTATATTAGCATCATTTTAATATCATCAACATTAACCCCAAAATGCCTACACCCTTCTCCAGATTCGAGAGTTTTGCAAAGATGCATTATAAAATGCAACTAAGAGAGACATTTTGAATTCAACGTACAAACAAAAGTTGTACATTATGAATTTTGGATTCTATCCGTATGGTTAGGTTTACAATTGTAACCACCAATATTTTTGTACAAGATTTGAGACTTAAAATTCAAAATTATTGTGTAATTTAATTATGAATAAGATATTTACAATTCGAGAATGAAATTTATTGTGTTTGGTTGAAATGTAATACTCTAAGTGTGATCATTTTTTATATGGATCATTACACTCTGCATCTAACCGTAAAATGCCTAGAGGCTTTGATCAATAACTAAATGTATCATATAATGAGGCCCTTTTTTTAGTTGAGCTTCAACACCAAGATAATTTGAGCACAAAATAGTTCTTTTATCAAAGCATTTATCAAAGCACATGCCATTTTCTTTCATATCACGTGAATTATTTTGTGATTAGTGATTGTGAGTAAACAACGTGCGTTGAGTATGGCATCCGACATCAAGTTTTGGTTCTATGGATGGTGTTTTGGAAGCGAAGTTATTCTTAGCTTCATCTTCAAGATAGATGGGATTTGAGTGTAACTTTGTGGAGTTTGGCCCTATTTTTGCGATATTGTAATAGGTATAAACATAATGTAATAAGGGCCGGTTTAGACTACGGTCAAGAAGTGCAATGGTCGGTCAAGAAGTCTTGGCCAAGACATGACTATTTCAGGCAAGTGATGAAGTTGTTCTTGACCGGGGCTTTGAGGTCGGACAAAAAACTTGGCCTCTGGTCAAGAACTCTTACAAAAAGTGTTGTCACCTAGGATGCCATGTCATTTATTTATCCATGTTCGAAGTTCTCCACCGAACAAGAGTTGGCCGTAGTGTAAACCCACTCTGATCAAGAACAAGATTTGCTCCAATCATATTGCTCCATTTTCCTAGAATTCTTGACCAATGCACTTCTTGACCGTAGTCTATAGCGATATCATGTAACTAAGTATGTGCATTTCCAAATACTTTTTTTTCTTTGAAAATTTAGTAGGACGGACCCTTTCCACAATATTTGTTGTGGGGCTGTTTGGGGCCTGAAGATAGTGCAAAGGATAGTAATTTTTATTATAGAACATAGTTAGGTGGATATTGTTACAGTAACTACTCTTGGGAAATTTATCAACATTGCTATAGGTGAAATTGATGTAGATGAAATACGAACAAGATAGATTCATAAATACTACACGAAAATTCAGGTCCCTAATCAAATTCCAAAACTTCTTATTAGTTACGCAACACAAGCGTGTATTATCTTTACAAGAATTACCACTCATTGTATACATATACAAATCATTAAAATTGTCATTGCCATACATAACAATAACTCACACTAATTGAGAATCATCATAGAGGACCCTTTCGACCCCTTCATGAATTAAAGGAACTCATCAGTTCCTTACCATATGGTATCTAGGCTCCCATTGAGCAACTAAATCTCATTCTTATCTCTTTGTTTAATTCTCATTCACATAAAATAACAACGTAAAAGAAACTAAACTAGATATTTCTTTCAACTATGTTTCTGAACACGCAACCAAACTTCACAATAATAATCTAAAGGTAAAAAATAGAATTCTAGAAGAATCTTCACTCCATCTGAAGGAACACGAGGATGCGTTTAACGGTTCTTGCAAAGTACTCCGCACGATCTATCTTAGTCAATGGATTGACTAGGCCTTTTAACCAATGTTGGTAACCACGACTCCCCTTGATTCGCCTTGACAAACAATATAAATTTAGTTCGTTGTTGAGGCCCTCGAAGCAACTTTCAAAAGTCACTTCACGTTCACCAGGTTCAACATACCCAACCTATAATAAAATCACTAATGCACAAGCATCACGTTATAAATTCCCGTGTCATCGCTACTCCACTTGAGGTTGCTTCAGCAGTTGAGACGATCCTATTCCTTCTCTTAAACAAACAAGGTCCACCGGTTGAAATGGTTGATTCGGCAATTGTGACAAGGAGAGCTCAAGCTCTGATTTTGGTCGAGGCTTTTCATCTTGAGACTCCGAAAAAAACCCTCCAGTTTAATATTGTAAAACTTAATATCAAATCAAAACTAAACACAAGAGGAAGATTGTTTTAGTTTAACAAGGTTTTAAAGGTATCAACTCTCTACATAATAGGAACGTAAAATTTAGAAAAGAAGAGTCACGTCGAAGCTCCATAAATGACCTTACCTTTATTTTTATATTATCCTAAATGAAATCTACTGAAATAACTTATACAACATATTTTTACATGATATTTGCATTTACAGTGCGACAACGTTTTCACGGTAGTATTTATGATTCGTTCCACAACAATAGTCTGATGGGATACTAGGCTGTCGAGAAACAAACTTTTATGTCTATAATGTTTTTTCAAATGACAAAAATGTCCAAATAATTGACACAAGACACAACAATCAAAGAGATGCACTACATGACTGATACTATTATAGCAGAAAACAATAGAATTTTGCTTCGTTGAGTACGAGTTGCGGGTCCTTTGGAGCGTTTTGGGGACAGTGTTGGTGTTGCCAACCCTTGTCCTAGGTAACGTGCTAGGGGTGTACTCATCTTTGAAGAGGTTGTTGAATGGTGAAGTAAGCCATCTGCATGTGTGATTTTGATGCTCACCTTTTTTAGGGTAATCAATGTTGGGTTTAAAAATGTCGTGATGGTAAAAGTTGGGACTAAGGTTGGCGTTTGCACTTCCGGCTCAAACCCAAGGCACTATACTCTTTATATTTCTTGCGACTATTGGTGGTGTTCAAGTGGTTGAAGTTAGTGGACATTATGGAATTAGGGTTGGTGTGCCTCTGAATGGTGGAATGATTGGACTAGAAGGAAAGCATGTTAGAAATGATAAAAACAAGTCACTTTGTAGTAATGATTAAAATAGTGCAAATGGCACCAAATTTTTGCCACACAAGTCAAAGTTTCTATATAGTCGAAATCTACTTTCTGGATAAATTCTTTTGCAGGGAGTTTGGTTTTGAAACAAACTAGACTTCCATAGGCAACAAGTTTTAATTTACATACCCATTTCAAGTGGACAACTTTCTGTCCTTTGGGTAATCTTGCAAAATCTATATGCTAGTTTCTAGGAGAGAATTACACTCCTTCGTGGAACCTTTGATATTCATTAAATTGAGAGAATGATGGCCTCTCAAAGTAATTTGGGACTTCATTGATAATAGTAACCTAAGTTTTTGTAGCCACTTGAGCTCTATCTAGTTCAACTTTATCTTTACACTATTTGTGCTCTATATGGCTCATTTGTCTGCTAATTTTTGTCCGTTATTTTTTTGTCTAATTTTTTTTGTCCATTTCTTTCTGTTCATTTTTATAACATTTTAAGGATTAAAAACTCGTATAGTTGTGGAAACTCTTATTATAATGAATATGACGTTAATATGAATATTATGAGTGTTAGATGGGCTCATTATGTGGTGATTTTTTTGTCCATTTTTTTCCATTGTTTTTTGTCCATTTGCTTGGCCTCCTTTTTGCTTTGTATTACATGTAAATGGCTTTGTGAGCCATCATGACGGCTCACAACCATGGTAATTGCATTATCGTGGCATTTAGTAGGTTTTTAGGTGGTTTTTCGTGATTTTTGGGAGTTTGTTTTAGGGGTTATGCTAGGTTAGCGTCGTCTACTTCCCTTTTTAGTGGGTGTGCACTAAGATAGCGCATCTTAGTACCCCAAGTTGGGAGAAAAGCGCTATCGTAGTGCATTTCTCATTATGAGTCCATGGATGAAGAATTTGAATTCTTCATCCATTGGATGAGGGGGGGAAGGTCATTGACATCCCTTCCTCTCTTGTTTTCTTGGTGATTATTTTTTGAATGTGTGAGAGTTTGAACCATGGGCAAAGCCATGGCCATTTAGATTTAGGAAGAAGATGCAAGGACGTGTAGATTGGATCCACAACTTTGGAGCCGGATTGCAGAGCGATCCAAGGGAGTTAGGCGCTGAAATTTTGAGGGAAGATAGATCGTTGACTTGGCTTTCCAACAAGCCTAAGCACATCCCCATCAAAGCTAGAACAAACCCATGGTGAGCGAATAAAGGATCGAGGGTTGAGCGGCCGAGGAGGAGAAAGTGCCGACTTTGGAGCCGGATTGCAGAGCGATTCAAGGGAATTAGGCTCTGAATTTTTGAAGGAAGGTAGATCGTTGGGTTGGCTTTTCAACAAGCCTAAGCACATCCCCAACGGAGCTACAACGAGCCAATGGCAATTGATCAAAGGCCGGACCTTAAAAGGGGAAGAGATCCTCTTGTTTTCCATTCTTCTTTTTTGTTATCTTCCTTACCCACTTGTTCTAATTTGTAATTGAATTGCAAATGCTGTTACAAATTGATTCTTCTCTTGTCTCTAGTCTCATTAGCGGATTGTTGATTGTGTTTGTAAGCCTTATGCATGTGCTGCCATTCTAGAACTTGGATGATTTTGGGTTGTTTTGTCGTGATTTTGATGTTTTTGGGTTGATTTTTTCAAATCTCAAGGTTGCTGAATGTTTAGTAGAATGTATTGTCCTAGATGAGGTCAATTTTAGAGTTCTTTTTTGTTGTTGCTTGTGGTCTTGAATGCGTTGTCCTAGGTTATTAGAGCCCAATTTGGAGTCCGTGGGACTTAGTTTTGGATATCTTGACATAGTTTTGTTCTCTCCTAGGTCATGTGTGCATTTGAATGTGGTTTGTGCTTGGAAGGCAATTAGGTTAGAGTACCAATCACACCTCAACGGCCCACTTTTGTAGATGTTTTGCACCCTGCGGTCAAAACACTCACAAATTTGGTGCGTCTGCCGGGAGGGTGATGAAGGATTTACATTGTTTCTTTTTCATTCTATGAAATTTCTGAATATTTTTTCTATTTATAAAGTGAGCAAAAATGGATAATCTTTCTAAAGGTGTATGCAAAGTAATCCCTTCATTGCACATGATTGCAATACTAATTCTTTTTTATGCTATTTGCTACAAGAGCACCAAAGTCTAGTCTATAGCAAGTCTATCACATCAATTTCTAAACCCGTCATAATTAAAAAGCGCAAATGGCATTGTGTTCCTAATGCATCCATAAAGTCCATGATAGAGTAGGCAAAGAGGTGAGAGAGCTTTATAAGTTTTTTGATGTCCCAAACATGCTCCACATATATAGAGATATATATATCTATAGATATATATATATATATATATATATTTTTTTTTTATTTTATTGTCACATATGCATTTTATTTTTATTTTTTCAAATTTCGCGATCTATTAAAGCCCAACATGGTTAAGAGTTAAGATTTAAGAAGTACAACGTACAAACCAATATTTACAAAATTTATTAATTCAACTTCAAATTTTTACCACTCAACCCTGTAATGTATAAAGTAAAATTGTAATACCCCCCCCCTCCTCCCAAAAAAAAAACAAAAAACTTTAAAAATTAATTTTAAAAAATAATTCTCGTTCATATTACTCAATCCGGCAAAAGTCCGCAAGAGGTTGAGCAGCTCAAAGTAACCCCTTCCCCTCGCCCCACAATTAATGTATTATTTATTCATTTTAAAATCTAAAAAACATTTAAGAAATTTATTTTTTTTCTTCCTTGGTCCATACGGCTCAACCCAAGAAAGCTCCATGCAGAAGAGTTGTACTAACTAGGAGCCCCCCTACCCAAAACCAAGAACATAAATAAGAAAACAAAAACTAACAATATAAAAGCAAAATCAAGCGGCCCCGATGGATCAGACTGCCGTCCGATCGGTTGTGGACGTGCGTTTGATCAGGCGAACGGCCCTCCGCTCATCCTGACTGTCCAATTTGGCGGACGGCCGGATGGCCTCTCCGCCACGGTATAAGAAGGGCCGACAGGCCCTCCGCCCCTCATTCTGTTGAACTCTCCCTTGTGAAAAGCAAGAGCGGAGTGGAAAACTTGGTGGCCTCGGTCTCCAGTGGTTCCCCTCCTAGGGAGTGCAACAGAAAGGTTTTAGGGTGCCCCCTTATTGCCTTTTTTTTATTCACATTCACGTAATTTGCACGAAATCATAAAAATCTTTGCACTTTTCATTATTAAAATTAAATTCATCACGATGACACGACCGAAGAAGGCTGCAAAGCGGTGTCGGGTAGAGAGGAGTTGCCTTGGAAAAACGCGAGGTTTCTGACTGCAACTAATTTCAGTTGGAAAAATGAACAACACTAAATTACATTCTAATTGAGAAAGAAGGTGTGGTATGTCTTTATAGAACGTGTTTTGTCAATTAAAAGCCTAAGAAAATAGTATTAGTGGGGTTTCTTTTAAGTAGGAAGGTTGTTATTCAATTTAACAAAAACATCATGTCCATAGTCCTCTAATCTAATGATTCAAAATATTGACCATAGTCTCTATCTATCATCAATGAATCTAAATAGTGACCATAGGCTCTATCTAATTGTCTTCTTCATCATTCACATGTAATTGTAACAAATGGACCATAGTCTTGTATCTCACTCATGCTCATCACTCATGCTCATTCCTCATGCTCATCACTCATGTCAAATGGACCATAGTCTTCTAATCTAATTTGAATGATTCGAGTAAGTGACCATAGTCTTTGTATTCATGTAATTATAAAAGTTAATGGCAAAAAGAAACCAAGTAGGAAGAAGCAAAGTTCAAACTATGAGAGATTGAAGTTTCTACTCCTCAAATGGGTAGTAGCAAACATCCCTTCACTCAGAAGCCTATAACTTTTGCTATACAATTTGAAATCTTAAGTATGATAGAGAATTGTAAAGAGAACCCAGAGATCTATAAAGATGAAAAGTTTCAAGTGGAGACTAGCAAAAACCAGATCGTGATGAGAGCCCGAAGTCCCTATTCTTCAAAATAGGTGGCAGTGAACTACTCCTTCATTCAGATGGCCATAACTTCTGCAATACAACTTCAAATCCTTTGAGACTAGTCTTCATAGAAGCGCAATTAAATAAGCTACAAACTCATTAATTTTCATTTTAAAATACTACGTACATCAGAAGATATGAGTGTCTCAACACTCGCGTCTCCACTACACAAACTTCAACTCTCCAAAACTAGAATTTCAACTAGGGAAAAAAAAACACATGAATAATAGACTTCTTTCGACCCCATCTATAGTATCTTCACCCTTGCCATCCACATCATCCCTTATCTTTGACCAAATGGTAATCCTATACCATGATTGGTCGAACGGATTTCGTTCCATCCTTCTATCTTCCAAGTCAAACCTTATCGTTGACTAAAAGGGTTTTTGATCTATGATTGGTTAGTCAAATTCGACCCCATCATCCTATCCTCCACACAACTCTTATCTTTGACTCAATACACAATTGGTCGGTCAAACTTTGACCTCATCATTCTACAACTCTTATCTTTGACTATTTGACTTCTAAAAAATGATTGGTTGCTAAGATTTAGCCCAATCATTGATATTTACTTCACCACACATGTAAACAAAGAAGGTAGATTAATTTCTATCATTCTCAATTACTAAACAAACGATCTAACACACACACAAATCTCAGAGGTAAAAAAAAGAGTACCAGATGAAATCTCAATCCATGTGTAAGAACTCGAGGATGCGTTTGACAGTCTTCGCGACGTACTCCGCACGATCTGCTCTTGTCAATGGATTCACCGGGCCTTCTAACCAACGTTGATGACCGCGGTTTTCT
>CAXARX010000105.1:0-27909 GCA_963971425.1 Bryoerythrophyllum caledonicum | reverse complement strand
AAACCAACTGACTTATAGTTTTTTTAGACAACGTTTTCGTAATCTTTTGCTTTCTGAGGATTAGTTTGGATTTGTTTGCGGTAGAAAACCTCTCAGGGTCTGCAATTCTTATATACCGTTTGTGTTCTCAAATATTTCCCAAATACTTGTCATTTCACTTGTCTATTCGATCATTGCTAAAAGCGGAACATACCATTCTCTAGTAATTGATATGGCTAAGTATGACAATTGGTTTGTTGTTGCCAAACTCTTGGCATGAAGTAACACAATGGGTTGCCACAACCACTATAGTACTTGACGATACATTAGGATACCTTTCTTAGACAACTCGGATACGTTTTGCGGCTATTAGGGCACACGTGGCGAGACATAGGCATACTCAGTTTGAACTTAGTCACGAGTTACTCGAAGTATAACCCTTCGTATTCGAGAGCTTCTGCAAGAAACTGCAGAGTTGGAAGCCCAACAACACCGAGATCGCACGTTGAGACGGTTGCTAGCAAAAAAGCGCAAGAGCTGACGTAGACGGTAGCATCTTGAAAAATGAGACAAACACAAAGTAGGAGAGCACCTACACGAAGGGCCATGTGGACGGCACAACGCCACGTTAACAAAGACCGTGCAAACATCTTTGGCATGATGATGCGATGGACCGTGCACAGGAATTAGCATTGAGCTTCTCCCGATTGAGCATTGATTCCACGATTAGTCAACGAATACAAACGGATTTGAGCGGCGCAAAGGTCGAGGGATTGGTCGCTGCGGCGCATCAAACATAAGCGGGACCGTTCCAAAGGGAGTTCTAAATGCGTGAACCGCCAATTCAACTATGACCGTTGGCCCGCAATCGCCTTTGTGTGCAACCACTCTTAGCGCCAAGCACAAAGGTACTTATCGACTCCTCTATCAAGTTTTCGACTTGTGACTACCGTATTGACATGATCCGAGAGTTATGGACAGTGAACGCCAGATTATCCGCTCTGTTGAGCCGAGCTCGCAGACGGGTAGAAACACGTGATCTAGTCATTCCCAAATTTGTTGTAGTATTGTTCAAGGAGGGTCGCAGATGGCAAGCAGTTGTGCAAACAATTGATTTGCCCACATTTTCCTTGATCTTTACCGAGATTGCAATCGGAGGGTATCTGTTTCACACAATGTAGCAGTGGGAGCAAGGTTCTTGGCTGGAATGGCCATCTAGTGTCTATGACGGGTTAACGGGGACTTTCGTCAACTGGAAAGTGCTGAGAATGTTGTACGGGCTACACGTTGGCGGGACTCACGAGGCGTGGGAATTGTACCAGTGACCGTGACAAACTTTACACACTAGAGCACACACTCACGCTCGGCTTTACTAGAAGCGGTGCATCATTTGCAAGACCTAGCCCAACACATTCTCCGCGCAGAGGCTGCCGCGCTGTACGCATACAAGGGCGGTAGAACACTCCATTCTTGGACGATAGCAACCAACTCAGTGATTCCCAGAAGTCGTATATACACGAACCATTACATTAGCGACATCGCTAGTGCGTATGGAGGGAGCGATCGAGCAGTTCGTTGCTTCTCTAGGGGCAGGAACTCCATCAAAATCCATGACTTCCGTCGGGATTTTACCATGTGGTGTACATTGCAAAAGGCCAAGATACGGGCCTTTAACCCGTATATGGCGTGGCGGACTCTTTTCTCATGTTTAGAAGGGGCCCCGTTGTCCGATTTTGGGAAATTTGAGACCCGCTATGCTACAAAAATCTTGGCACGGAAACATTACTATGCTCCCGATGCCGTCGATGTATTGGGTGGCCGGTTATTTGAGGTGTATCAACGAGAACAGCCTAAACAGAAGGTGACTTAATCGGTCTCGACGACGATGAACCCACGTCATCTTCCTCACCAAGACCCCCACTACTATTCAAGCCGACAACACAATTCGTGCGGCAGTGGGAGCGGGATTACAGTGGTCAACGAGCCAACAAGATCAAGCTGCTTTGTTCATTCACATGGGGTAGTCATTAATATTTGGGGAAAACACATACACGACTGAGGCGGCTCATCTCTGACACTTAAGGCGTGACGGAGCGCCAAACCGTTCAACACTCGTATAGTATTCTAGACAAAGAACTTCGTAATTTTGTTTGTTTTGAAGCTGTCCGTTTAGGAGTACTCCCTACACTACCGTTCGAGTTTGAAATGGCGGAGCGGATGGAAATCGATATATTAGATGAGAGGGCAGACATGGACTACCCTCGACATGACCACAAGCAGCTCGATAAGCCAAAATCGGCACGAGGAAGTTTTCTGGCAAACACCGGCAAGACAAACATCATCTGTTTCAATTGCGGGGTGCCACGGCATCAACAAAGTGATTGCAAGAAGCCGACAAAGGTGGAACCGGCCAAGGGCGTGGTCTACTCCTCATGATGCGGTTCGAAAGGCTACGTGGAGACCAGTTGCTAGAAAACGTATTCAAAACAGAAGCCAAAGAAGAACAATGTTGCTCGGTCAAAGAATCCACGAGTATCTAAAGCAGTTAGGGGCAACGAGAAGTCGTGGCAGGTGCGATTTACAACTCTCGAGGCAAAGATGGCAACACTAATTACACAAATTGGGTCACAAGCATCAACTAGCTAGACAGAGGCACCCCTATACTACGCAGAAGATAATGACTTTATGTTATGCGGTATGGCCAAACAACACACCTTCTCTGAAGCCGCCGACTTCATCACAACACATCAGCAAAAATCGTTGCACGATGGGCCAAAGGGATGACAAGTTCCTCTAGATCCGCAGCACGACGACACTCATCAATAAAATTGGTTGCAAAAAACATTCAGAGTCGCAGATGTGCTGCCAACATCATCCATCGTGCCTCCATCACGCCTCGCACGATCTACTATGACGCAAACACTACCTTCGTCATCACCATATGATTTAGAATCACTGTAGCAAGGAGTGCAAGCCATGTATCAGGTACGGTTTTCTTGTCCTACAATCACAGCGCAGTCACAATTCAAAGGAGCCATCGTGTTTGCACTGGCGGCTCTGCTCTCTGACGGCACTTTCCCGCTACCGGTAGCAAACTCAACCACTGTGATGGCCAAAGTCGAGGCAGTGGTTGAACCTTCAACCGACGCGGGCCAATTTTGGGCTACCATTGCTTAGTCGAAAATCATGCCGGCACCACTTGCTATTAAACGTTCCGCTGTCGTGATGTAAATAGATACACTATATAAATGTGTATTTATTTTGTATTTAAAAGAAATTTTATGAATTAGAGGAGAAACCTTACCGGTGACGCTTCATTTCAGTGGCTTCAAGTTGACGCTTGTTGCCAATGGATTTGTTTAAAAGACAAAGGTCGTAAACAAGTTTCATCAATTTGGAACACTCTTCTCAGCTTTATAGAATTTGTGTGTGATTTAAGATTTGACTGCAAAATGTCAGATCGGAGGGTTTTTATAGAATCGCTAGATGAAGAGTCTCAACGTGAGGCTGAATTAGAGCTTTCATTGTCATGTTTGCCAATTCAACCATCTCAGCCGGCGATTTCTGCACCATTGCCAACTCATTCACAAACTGAGGCTGGGCCTTCTCGTCCTCTAAAGAAGCCTCGTGTGGAGAGATGTTGGCACGGTAATCTTCAAAAGGATGCTCGTGCTTTGGTGATTCTACTTCAAGTTGGATGTGTTGAACCGGGCATCGAGGCAATGACAATTGAGGGTTGTTTTGAGAACTTGAACAACGAGCAATATAGGTATTGTATGTCAAAGCCCGTTGAAGGAAGTGTTGGTCACTAATGTTGGTTGGAAGGCCCGTTTAATCCTTTAGAAAAGGGTGAACGTGCAGACTATGTTGCTAACACGATACGGCGCATCCTCAAGTTTTTGGAGTTGGAGTAGCGCTCTTCTTCGATTCTAGTTTTTACCTCCTTTTGGATTTAGTTGAAGTTTGTAGCTAATTTAGACTTTTGGTACTTTGAAATTTATGCTAGGAATTGAAAACTGAAGAGTTAGAAACAGATTACTTCGTAGTTTAGATTTTGAAGGAAGTTTGACCTAAAAAGGTAAAAGATACTTAACTCTTGATTTTTATCTAGGGCCAATAGGTGTTTGGAGGCACACGTGTTGAGGATGTGGTATGACTCCTCCTACTCTAGGGGTCTAGGGGTTAGGGGGGGTCATCTTCTTCCCTTTTGGTCGGATTGAGAGTTAGTAGTTTTTGGAGAAATGCTGGGTAGAGAATGCCCAAACTTTGGACGGCGATAACTTTTGAATAAAGATGAAATTTTGAGGAGGTGTTCCTCTTGTTTATATGTTTCCAAAGAGATCTCTTACGCTGAATTTGGAGTTGTGAGTTGAAAGTTGCAAGCGTGTGAGTGGAGGAGGGTTTGTTGCTACCCAACGATGAGGAGCAAAGATTCAACCGACCACCAAAGTTTGTACACGTTTCATCTGTCTTTGAAATTTTAGAGAATTGTAGGAATTTTTGTTGGCTTTTCAAAGACTTATTACTCAATGCATTTGCGTCTTTGAGTAGAAAGTTATAACGGTTTAGTAGCGGAGGGTCTACTTCCCTTAGAGTTTCAAAGGCGGTACTTTGATAGCTAAGAAAATTTTTTTCATATATTATTTTCAAGTCAAATTTTTAGTGATGAAGGGAAATTTAGTTGGCTTTCTAGAAAGCTATCAATATCAGAATTTGGTAGATTATTGCGAAAGTTATGGATAGTGGAGCAAAAGAAGGTTTGTACCTTCTTTCTTTTGAAGGAGTAGTTAGAAAAGTCTAGTTTAGTTTTTTTTGAAGATTTGAAGACTTTAAGTTTTGAAGAAGAGAAGATTCAGGAGAAGATTTCAAGACTTGAAGAAAAGAAGACTCGTGTATTGTGGCTTGTGGCTTGTCATTCCTGGCCGGTTTTGGAGGCCCGTTATCTTTTATTTGTTATTCCTAGCCGGTTTTGGAGGCTTGTTGTTTTCAATTCTGCATTGTAAACCTGTTGCAAGCTCTGTGGGAATCCAAGAAGAGCTTCATTTCTTGTTGTGGTGACGAAGTGGGATTGATCTCCCACGTGGTTAAACTTTTATGTTGTTCGTACTGGTGAAAGGCGCTTCCTGGTCACCGTGGGTTTGAAGTTTAGGAGCCAATCTTTCCGACGGTTTCAGCTCGTGGTCTGGCCGTCCCATTTTACCCGTCCGAGGACTTGTTTCTTATTACACATCCTTACCTTTATACCCAAATAGAGCCACTACATGATAGGCCAACGGGGAGCAGATTCAGCGGCAGTGTAGAAGATTCAACGGGGGTGTACAAGACTCAATAGCCACGATTTACGACTGGTATACAACTGTGATTGTTATCACATACGACACTCTTATATTTGTCCTTAGACCACATCTATTCGCAGCCAAAATCCTCGTGATTTCCCAAAGCAAAACCCTATCTAGCCGACACCGCCATCACTCTTCGAGTCGTGGTTGTAGACAACTCCCAGGGCCATTTTCAATTAATTGGATCATCCAGGATAATCATCGTTCGTCAACGAGTACTACTAGATTCCGGTGCCCAACCGTTGATGCTAGGAGATTGAGCTATTGACGGGTTGGCGTCGACCGCGGATACACTCAAGGTGTGTCTATAGACGATCAATACATCTATGGGAAGAAGAGAGCAAGCAAAGGGCATCACGCACCACAAATTGAAGATTCGACTTTTGCACAATGATGTTGTGGAGACTAGCTTTATGAAAGTGAAGGCTATTGTAACTGCAACCAAGTCTTCCGACATCTTGGTTGGTCCTATGGATTTGTATCCAATGGGATTCACATTGGATTTCTAAGAGGAAACAACATCATGTCGGCCTGCTTGGCAAGTGGGCGATGGCCGTCAAACATTCGTGCTGGCTTGCTTCCTTCAAACATTCAACGGCAACACCGCCGAACTCGAAGGTTTTGCACGACTTCCAATTCCATTATCTTCGTGTAAAGTGAGTTTCAGCCATGATGTGGTGCTCGCAGACAATGAAGTGGAGGCGCCCTCTCCGACTCTCTACTCTCCAGGAATAGAGGCTGCATGGCCAAACATGGTGGCACTTCACAGCGCAGCCGATTCAATTATCCAAGTGGCATGGTGTGAGTGATTTGACCGTGGGGTGCAAAACATCCACAAAAATGGGCCGTTGAGGTGTAAATAGTACTCTAACCTAATTGCCTTTCAAGACAACGACGCTACCATGTGAGCGGGGAGCGGCGAGCGTTGAGCATTGAGCAATGAGCAATTAGATTTGAGCGCTCATAACAAGAATATATACTAAAATTAGATATATCAGAATAATAAATAATTTTGTCAAATCCATAAATAGTAATATCAGAAATCCAGAAAAGGAAAAATTGAGTATAAACTTTGTAAATTTTATATTACAAATACACACGGAATTTTTTTCAGTAAAGATTATTACATCCAAAGACATGCTATATGAATGAACCTTACATATGTCATCCATTTTTCATCCTTCCATCATCCATCCATCATTCATCCGACATCCATTTATCATCCATCCATTCATCATCCATCCATTCATCATCCATTCATCATCTATTATCATCCATTTCTAATCCATCATCCATCCATCATCCATACAAACAAGTTTTGATTTTAATTTTGCTATATATCCCCTAAAATTTAATTTTTGGTTTAAGTTTATGGTTTATGAATGACATTAATTTATTAAGATTGTTAGGGTTTGAATTGTTCTTTGGAAGCTTTTATCTAATTTTGCACTGCTTCAATGCTCCTCGCAATCCAAAATCCGTCTTAGAGGTCATTTGTAGAAATGTAATAATTCATCAATCAATAAAATTTTCTGTCATTTAAAGCTATTCAGAGTCCTAAAGGCCATTTCTATTCTCTACAAAACTTTCAAACAATCCCTTCAACAATGTTTTTTAGCCACAATAATGTCTCTTGGACCCAAAGAACATCTTACCAAATCATTTGTAGAACTGTAATACTTCACCAAAATTACAACACACTATAGTCTTGCTAGATACATCTTTTTTTATGTATTTGTTTTTATGTTTACGGTTTTACAAATGATTAAAATAAGTCCTAGGAGTCCTTGAACAAACTATTCTTCCTTTCAAAGGATTAGCCTTTCAAGCACGTTAGAGCTAGGACAATGAATAATTATTTATCCACCTCTAAACAAAATTGGTGGTAATTTCATTATCTACTACTAGATGTCTACACAACATCTATAGATTGCTATTTTGAAGAAGTAACTTCACTTCATTGAAGCTCAGACTTGGAGCATGGATATACTTGTCATCTTCAGAATTGGCCTTGCACACAAATCTAAAGACGTAATACAGATGCTTGCAATTCACCCATGATTTCCTACTACCAAGTGCAGCCGAACTCATAGTAACAAAGTCTTCGCAGGTACAAGTAGGGAAGTCGGAAACTGTGACCCGATATACCTTTTGGTGGGGAAAGATACCTGACATTAAAGTTATCACTCGTCCATATCCAGGGTATGGAATGACAACTACAGATTGAATGACAGCTTTCAAATTTCGTGCTGTCTCCCATTTGTTACGGTGGTCAACTGTTGGTGCATTAGGATTGCGCCTAATGGTTCTTCCCAATCGTTTCGTGGGATGCACATTAGAGTCAGATGGTTGCATATCTATATCGAGTTGCGGTGGACAAAGAGAAGACACACCTTTCTCTGCGTTGTCTTCATTAAAAATGTGGAATGCTACATTGCCTACCTCTTCAGTTTGTAGTTGGAACCCTGCTTCCTCCAAAGAAAGAATCTCTGATTTGGTGAGATGTGTTCCATTTGCTACAGGCCATATAATTGGAAGAGCGGGCCAGTCGTGAACCCATTTCACCTTAGATCCTCCTACACAACGGTGAAGGTCATCTGCACAAAACCAGAAATCAAAGTTGATGATGGCCTTTGTTCCGTATTCAGTCATGCGGCCATTGTAGGTAGGTGCTGCCGTTCCACTCTTTTTGGATATGTTTATCTTGGCGCCACATTTCTTCTTCATCCCAACTTGAACAGCATGACATGTCTTTCCTTCTTTCTTACACCTAGCAATGTGCCACAAAGAAGGATTACAATCGGTTTCAAAAACCTTGGTAGCATGTAGACATGCCGAGCTTGGTTCACCTTTATCTTTTACAGTTGGCGTTGATGCGCTTGCTTCTCTCCTTGCTCTAATTGAACGAGTTTGAACCATTGGTGCAGAGAAGTTAACTGTATCGTGGCGGTGAGAATCGCCATCCGACCCTGGTGGGAGATCTAATTTGCGCTTCGTGGATCCAAACAGTTCTTCCCCTTCCAAATGTGGGACCCTTGTAGCAAATAACTGGGCACTAGGAAGTTTGGCAACAATGTCTGCGAACTTAGCTGGATTCTTGCTTCGTCTTGCAGCTCGAAGGCGAAGTTCGTCCAAGTTGGGGCCAGTGCCAGATGCATATCCTTGAAGGTACGCCCAGTAGTTGGTAGATTGTTGAATAGCTCGCATCATATCATCTGTAGTAGCAATGTACAAGCAAGTACCTCTCTTTCCAGACATTTGCAACCACTTGTTGTGCACTGTTTCTGCTAGGTTACAAGAAGGCATTTCTGCTAGTTCCTCCAAGCTCAAGTTCTGTAGCACAACAAACATTTCACATTTATGCGGTTAAGCTTCCTAGGTTATGAAATGCCTATTATTGAATTCAAAACTAAATGACAACCTGTCTAATTTGTACATTGCCACAATTTTATGAAGAAATCACTACATTTCAAAGAGATGAATTTCTAGCTTTTAAGGCAATTTTTTTGAATAAAATTTCAGTTGTTAGTCTAAAATGTAAGAGAAATCAAGAAGCATGTAACTTACCAAGTCTAGAAATCCACCCCACTGTCGATAGCGAAAGTGCCAAAAACCAAGCCAATCATCAAGAGGTCGGAGAGAATCTTCTGATGCAGCCCTTGAAGAATGCCACCATCCCTTAATTGCAAGGTATCTTTCTTCAGCTTCGGCCATTGTTTTAGCATCTTTGTATTGTTTACAAAGCCTTTTGTGAGTTTCTTGGAACTCAGGTTGAATGTGCTTTTCAGTGTGTCTATTTAGAGATGTTGTCCAATGAAGTAAACACGAGCGCTCCCGATCTTTCATAGGCTCTTGTTTGTTGCCACTCCCATATACGACACGAATAGCATGCCAATTGGCCATTGCGTTGTCAGCCATGAAGCCCTTAAAATTTGGCGATGGAATACCATGGCGTGCCATAACAGAATTGAGAGATCTCCACATCTGCTCTTGTGACAACGTATCTTCACTCATCATATCACAAACACAAATGGTAAGAACTCGACAGAACTCAGCATCATAGACATGTGCAGCCATCGTTGTCCATCCCTTCACCCTTTTTACATGGTCAAACATGCACCAAGATGATTGTAAATCTCCACCCGGTTGCATTCTCTTCACGAGATCCACTCCACTTGCTGGACCTTCTTCAGACATCTTGAAAAGGTAAACCTTTTCTTTACCTTGGCCTGGAAACACACTATCTTGGATGTACGAATATGCACTTCTCTTCTTCAATGATATGATGTTGTCAATAGGTCCTCCACTTGCAGTGTGACGGAAATTGGAGATTGAATTTCGGATACTCGGTGAATTGAGAATTCGAAACTTTTGCATCACCGCTTCTAGTGCTTGACCTTTAAGAGGCTTTGGCTCGCCCTCCATTTCTTCATTCTGAAACAACTCAGATGCAAGGAACTCTTTGCTAGCAGCAAGGCTTATGGCTGAATTAGTGGCAGATGGTGTTCTATAAACTTCTTGACTTATCAAAGACCTTGTCCGCTCAACAGATGCTTGACAAAAACCCCTTCCAACAGGATGTTTGTGATAGCCAACATGGATACAAGCTCTTCCCGAACCGTTAGAATTGAAGACCCTATACATGCGACAAGGACATAATGACTTGCAAGAAGGGGGCATCTTGCAGATTCGACATAGAATAGTGGATTTTGTAGGCGATTCATTCCCTACAACAAAGATAACAGGTGATGACCCCTCCCACTCACTCTCGTTTTTGTCTCCACCACATCGCACTCTAGGGCAATCTGGATTCTCGCATATTAGATGCCCAATACAAAAAGAGTAGCGAAACTTTAGACCAAAGTCATTAGCAATATTTGTAGTGTGTGTGTGTGTGTCCACATGTGTCCATCAAACCTACGATCCATGCCTTCTAATAAACGACCTACAGACGAGGAGGATTGCAATCTAGAAATACCAGCAGAGGAAGATGACGGAGATGAAAGAGGAGGCAATTCAAAAAGTACATCTCCATTGAATGACTGTGGAAGATGAGGGACAGACTCAACTCGAAGTTCATCAAGGTTCAAGAACTTCAACTCATTCCGAGCGCGTGGACGACTCTGCATATCCTTGAGGCACTGAAAGACGCTATGAACTTGCGTTGAATTTTGTGTACCTAATGACGGCAAAGTGGTTTCATGAACATCTTCATTCATCACCAAAATAGTATCTTAGTCAAACTCAGGTATGAGAGACAACTTTCCAACTACTTCACTAACCAGAACAGCGTCGTCATCAGAAAACTCGCTAAGATCGATATGGATAGGATCCAAAGGCTCTACTTTGACACGACTTTCCAAAGGCATCTTTGCTGTAGACGTTACAGATTCAAAAGTGACAACATTAGCTGACACTGACCTTGCAATATTTGGGGTCCCGAATGCATGGTACTTGCCATGGGGGAGTCTCCATGCATCTCCTTCGTCACTCTTAATCTTTACTTGCATGACAGTTGAGACAAGTTGTCGTCCATCAGAATCAAATAGCTCCTCTTCCACCCACAAAGACGACAAGTCGAGGTTGAACCTTACACTAAGAATCAATGCAGATACGCAAGCTACACCATCATCGTTGCAAGGAAATGATATTGGAATGCTAGACCCATCACCACGAACAAATGCCATATCAATATTGGCATTTGCATATAGTCTACAAACTTTTACTCATGATCTTTGCTTGCATGGTCACATTTAAAAGCTTGTTGATTTGTAGTAGGAGCCAGAAGGCTTTGAAGTAGTTGACTTTTAGGATAGCCGTTTCTAGATGTTGGCTTTTAGGTTGTAGTGATTTGAAATTGGAAAGGCTTACAGTAAAGAATTTGAAATTTGACCAACAATTGAATCCTTGAATTTTAATTGCCGTTACACGATCCTCAATTAGATTATAAATTTTAAATAGCACAACATGCAGAAGATGGGGGCACATTAAAAGCTAGGAAATGGAGGCTCCCTTTTTGTAAAGATGATATGTTCAAATGTAGGAATAATTATGAGGTAAGTGAGCAAAGAAGGAATGATTTTAGTGACCGTTGATGTCGTCATAAATAGATGTCCTTCCATTTGATTTGATGAAAATGCATTCATCACACTTTGAAAGTGCTATGTATAGGCGAGATGGCAAAGTTAATACTAGATTGACTAATAGAATTTTTTTCATGCAAGTGTTTTCATTTTGCAGGGATGCCAAAGGGTTCTGATAGGAAGAGACGTAAGGCTGGTCTTTTGTTTTCTAGTATGAAGCAGTTAGAGAAATTGAGGATGCTTCGACGTTTGAAGAAAGCTAATGGAGGTGATATGAGTAGTACTATTCGGACCTTGTCGTATGAAGATGATAGAATTGAAGTCGGACATATTCAGTGTGGAAATAGTTGTATACAAAGCATAGGAGTGGAGATTGATGAACTTGATAGCGTGAAAGAAATTGAAGACAGTGTGTGTCAATCAAGTGTACTGGCAGACATCGTGTTATTTGAAAGCATAGAGTTGGTAAGTGAATCCATTTTTTCGATAGAAGATGAGTCATTAGAAATTTAGGAGGTGAACAATTCAATTTATATAAGAATTTTTTTTTTAAGAGGTGCATTTAGAACATAACACCATTTCGTGAATTTCGAGAAGACGATTCCAATGGTATATAGCACGTAAAAAACGGAGCATTTTTGAACATTCTAGGGCCTAAAAATGAAATCGGCATATTGGAATCCTCTCTGAAATCTTCAGAATCAATAGATTTTTTGACCAAATCTTGGCCGCGTAGTTTTTAGAGAAGTTTGCTGATTTTTGTAAAATTAATCGTGAGTCAAAAAAATCTGAAAAAAATTAGAGTGAGTGCTAAGGTTATAATGTATGCATGGAAATTTTTTGAATCGTAGATCTTCAAAATCACAGATGTTATTCAAGAGATTCTGTTAGCCTAAATCTACCAATTTTGTACTCTTTTTTTTTCTTTTTTTTTCCCCTCCTTCCCGTCGAATGCAAGGCACACATCTTGGGGTTTTGCTCTCTTCCATACTTTCTTTGTTTTCTTTGTGTGTTGCATTGTTCATTGGTGGATGTTCTTTTGCGATGAACGAACTTACGAAGTGCAACAATGCAAAGGATGGAAAGGCGCCTCAAGAAGGCGGGCGAAGGTGGCGAGGGCAGCAAGGGTGGCGAGCAGCAAGGGTGGCGAGGGCACCAAGGGTGTACCCGATTGCATCGAAAGTGTCCACACACTGGAAATCGAAGCCACCGAAACACCCCAAGAGGTAACCTTTTTTACCCTCTTGAATACATCCTAGTTTTGTACCCCATCGCCTCGTTAACGAGACATAGTTTTTCAATTTTCTATATTGTCCTCGGGTTTGCTGAAGTTTGGAAGACATGTCCAAAAAAAATAAAAAATTGCTGATTTAGGGTGTAGAAGACCACCTCGTCAACGAGGTGATCATTTATGAGAACGAGACATCGTTTTTCAGTTTTCTATACTCTCCTCGGGTTTGCTGAAGTTTGGAAGACATGTTAAAAAAAAACTTTTTTTGCTCATTTAGGGTGTAGAAGACCACCTCGTCAACGAGGTGATCATTTATGAGTATTTAGGGTTTTCATGAACTAATAAAAACTTGTTCGAAATGTTCTTCAATTTTTTCCAAATACTCATTTCACTTGCAAAAGACCACCTGGTCAACGAGGTGATCATTTTTGACTCTCAACGGTTTTTTTAAAGTAGTAAATATTTTTGATTGAAATGTTTGTTCATTTTTTTTGAATGCCTGATTTTACTTGTAAAAGACCACCTCGTCAACGAGGTGATCATTTTTGACTCTCAACGGTTTTTTTAAAGTAGTAAATATTTTTGATTGAAATGTTGTTCATTTTTTTTGAATGCCTGATTTTACTTGTAAAAGACCACCTCGTCAACGAGGTGATCATTTTTGACTCTTAACGGTTTTTCTAAAGTAGTAAATATTTTTGATTGAAATGTTGTTCATTTTTTTGAATGCCTGATTTTACTTGTAAAAGACCACCTCGTCAACGAGGTGATCATTTTTGACTCTTAAGGGTTTTTCTGAACTAGTAAATATTTTTGATTGAAATGTTGTTCATTTTTTTTTAATGCCTGATTTTACTTGTAGAAGACCACCTCGTCAACGAGGTGATCATTTTTGACTCTTCAGATTTTTCTGAACTAGTAAATATTTTTGCTTGAAATGTTGTTCATTTTTTTTTAATGCCTGATTTTACTTGTAAAAGACCACCTCGTCAATGAGGTGTTCATTTTATACCCTTTAGAGTTTCCTGAACTAGTAAATACTTGCTTGAAATATTCTTCAAATTTTTAAATGCTAATTTTACTTGTAAAAGACCACCTCGTCAATGAGGTGTTCATTTTAGACACTTTAGGGTTCTTCTAAACTAGCAAATATTTGCTTGAATTGTTCTTCAATTTCTTCCAAATGCTGATTTTACTTGTAAAAGACCACCTCGTCAACGAGGTGATCATTTTTTGACTCTTCAGGGTTTTTCTGAAACTAGTAAATATTTTTGCTTGAAATGTTCTTCATTTCTTTTGAATGGCTGATTTTACTTGTAGAAGACCACCTCGTCAACGAGGTGATCATTTATAAGTATTATGGGTTTTCATGAACTAATAAAAACTTGTTCGAAATGTTCTTCAATTTTTTTCCAAAGCCTGATTTTACTTCTGGAAAACCACCTCGTCAACGAGGTGACAATTTCTGATTCTATACGGTTTCATGAACTAGTCAGAGCTTACCAAGCCAGTTTTCTGGGTTTCTTTTCAATGACTGCTTTTTATTGAGAAACATCACCTCGTCAACGAGGTGACAATTTGAAACTCTTTAGGGTTCTAATGAAGTAGTCTAAGCTTGCTATGAAGACTAGCAAAATCAGCCATGGACTTGTAAAATTTTCTCTCCATGGCTGATTTTGCTTGTAGAACATGGCCTCGTCAACGAAGTGACAATTTCGAATTCTCTATTGTTGTGATCAACTAATCCAAGCTTGCTAAATACATTTCAGAATTTTTGTAATGGTTGATTTGTTTTGTTAAATTCCACCTCATCCTTCACCTTGTTGATGAAATAGAGCTTCATGGACATTGATGGAGGGCTTCTCCACGTGGAAGGATTGGACCTCATCATCAATGATGATTCTCAGCCTTCCATTACCATTGCACCGGTAAGATTTGTTTCTAACTTTTTTTTACGTTATTCTTTCTTCATTGACTGTTCTTGTTGCAGCGTAGTGATTCATTATCTTTTGAGTTTCAAAGTAATGCTTTTTAGTATTAACTAAATCTTTGGGTTGAATGTACCATTCATTGTAGGTGGACCACATTGATCAAAGTGAAGGTATTGATTCAACTTTTGACGGTCGAACTATGGAGGAGGTTGAATAAGATGTGCGCAATGGTCCAAAAACTTGATTCCAATGCTGTCATCAACAGTATGCTTTTCAATAGTGGTGGATCGGGATCGCGCTTTGATATTCCTTTGTGCAGGATGATAGGACTTCCATTGGTTCGCCCCCTCCTTCAGAGTCAAGTGAAACGATTGGAGGCCGATTTTGTCCATGGATACCGACAAGGTGATCGTGTACTTTATGTGTCTACTACAAATGACAAGGGACTATGCAAATTAGTAACCCCTGAAATTTTGGAGACATGGAATGATCATTGGATACAGGTGAATGACAATTTTGAGAGTTGGTTGAAGTCTCAACCATCCATCTCACATTTGTCAAACCATATGTTCTTTGTGTGGGATGGTAATCATAGATTGGCAGCTTGGTATGATTACATCAAGAGGATGCATCAATATGATCGTGAAAAGCATATATCTGTTGATTGTATGCTTTTGGTATCAGAAGGTCGTACATGCATTCTACTAGAGGCCATGAATGACATCAATTGGTGAGTTCCAATTTCTATTTCAATTATTATTTTAAACTTCATCACTTCTTTTTGTATATTGTACTACTCTATGATTTCAAATTCCTTTACCTCACTTTCTATTTTTGTGGCTAATTGTAGGTCTACAGAGCATTCCCATGTGAAGAGCAATTTGGTTCAACAATTGCACAGGATGAGTACCATGGCAACATGAAACTGGAGGAATTTAAAGGTCTTCTAAGCGATGAGGATTACAAAAAAATGCGAGAACAGGAAACTCCCAGGTGCTTGGTATCCATTGACATCAAACGTCTTTATACAATTTCTTCATCGGGTGAGTGCACAATGTTTGCAAATTTTTTTCTTTTCATTTGCTTAAATTTTCATAAATTTGTTCTACATTGGTTTAACATTCTTATTTTCATGTGCAGCAAGAGATTGCTGCTGTATCAGATGCTGCAGTCAGAACATACTATGAGAAAACCAAACGCGAAGATCGAACTCCAAGAGGAGTACATGATGCCATGACCCTAGCCGCCACTGCTGCTATCAAAGGGTTTCGAACAGAGTTTGACAAGCAATCAGCCATCACAAATCCCAAAAATGGCGTTGGCTTTTTGGAAGAGGTATGTAATTTTGATTGTTTGCAAATGACTATTTTTCATGATTTGAATGATTTGTATGATTACTTTTGGTGTTGGTTTTCACTATGATTTTTTATCTTTGAAATTTCAGATCTACTTGCATTACAGCGCCAATGAAAAGCCCGAGATGTCATTGGAAAAACCTTCAAAGGATATCTACATGTTTAGTTCAGTCACACCACAAAGTTCATTGGCTTCGTTGGTGGAACTCAAGTGAGACTTCCAGGGAGGGCTTTAGATTTCCTGCCCTTGGTTTCAACATGTTAACTTTAGAGACTTGGCTTTCTAAAGCTGTTTTTTGGGCTGAGGTATATTATGATCCTTCTCTTTCATTCACATGATGAATACTTCTTTTTTAAGCTTCTAAATATTTGCATTCCTCTTCCATTCTTATATCATCATATGTTTTACTTGAACAATGTTATATTTACTTTGTTGGAGTATTTGTTGTTTGTTGTTTGTAGTTGGAAGAGGCAGCAAAAGCAGAATTCACAAGCATCATCAAATCTGAAAATATTGTGGTTCAATGGAGTGCCAATGATGAATTAGATACAATTGGAGATTACGTTGAGACATGGCGTATTGTATTATGGGGTCATGGTTTTTGGTGGCTCTTCAAAAAGATTCTTCATATTCAAGGTCCACTCCTTTTAAAGAGCAAGAGGATACAGATGCTGCAACCAAGAGGCTTCTATACAGGTAGACTTTTACTTTGAATTTCATTCATTTGTATAAATTTGAATTGCTTACTTCCTTTATAAATCTTTAAAATTATGACACTTGCATCTTCATCATTGCAATGATTTCATTTAGTCTATGAATGCAGATATTTCAAGCGAGAGTTGGTTCAAAAAGGTAGGATTGAGAAGAGATCTATGCCCAAGCTTTTCAAAGGATGGCTTGACACATCTTTAAAGGGTTGTATGTTCACCTTGACTCAACAGCGGGGGTATTCTATTCAAGAACTTCAAGCTTGTCCTTGGTACTTAGAGTGTGCAAGGACTTTTGCCCCTGCTCTTGAAGGACCAGAGAAAGAAGCAGCCAAAGACCATCCCAAATCAGCCACACAACACGAACCTTTAGATGAAGAAGAAGAGCCTGAGGAGATTGTACCAGCAAAGAAAGGGCGCAAGCCAAGGGAGAGGAGGATTCCAAAGAAGGCAAAGAGTGACAATGCCACTAAAGATGATACCCCCTCTTCATCTATGCCTCCATCTATTGTTGCACCTCCTCTTCCTGTGCCTTGTGGTACACTCGAGGTGATTGACACAGCTCGATCTCATTGTCCTCCAACTCTTATGTCTATTACAACAAATGCTTTTGCTTCATCTGAATACATTGCCAGATCGACAATTCAACCTGATAGACATGGAATTGAGCCTCAAGCTCTAATTCTACCATCATCAATTTCAGCAATGCTCAGCATTAAGGAGAAGACAGGGGACAATGCACCAGCATGGAATGAAATGCTTGACTTTGCCAAAAAAGTAAGATTTATGCTCTCTAGTCTTGTTGAAATTCTTTCTACTTATTTTTACAAGTTATAAACATGACATAAAAATTCATTCATACAACTAAAATTGTGAAATTTTTATGTCTAGGTTGGGAGGGAGCAGGTGCGAACTCTTGGAGGCAATGAGAAGCCTACTCCATACTTTGATTTGATTGTTGCAGATATCCCCGATGGATTACCGGTCCCCAATACCTCAGTTTCACCATCTCATATCCCTGCTTGGAACA
This sequence comes from Bryoerythrophyllum caledonicum, assembly GCA_963971425.1. Taxonomy (NCBI): domain Eukaryota; kingdom Viridiplantae; phylum Streptophyta; class Bryopsida; order Pottiales; family Pottiaceae; genus Bryoerythrophyllum; species Bryoerythrophyllum caledonicum. The sequence goes on along the minus strand of CAXARX010000105.1, from coordinate 10,253 downwards.
TTTTAAATGAAGAAGAGGTTATTGAACCCATCTTTGAATTTGCTTCAGAGCACATTCATGATGATGGAGCAATTTTGTTGTTCCATCCAGAGAATGGCAAAGTAAAGGGATTTACACTAGAGCGTGCTGATGCATATGGTTTTCGTCTCCTTGATTCATGGACAGGCGTGAACGAGCTAAAGCTTTCCAGTTACAAGAAATCCAAACGTTGGGTAAGTTCCATTGAAATTTATAGCAGTGATAGTAGTGAAGGTAGTTATCATTCTTCTCCCATATGTCGTATTGGGTCAAATTGATCTTGTTCTAAACACTATTGTTGTTACTTGGTTTTCTAATATGATGTAGTGAGACTAAAAGGGCCACTACATTTTTGCACCTTCTCATATTCTCAAGTTATTTTGCATTCTTGTGATCCTAAGTGTAGTGATAAACGTCATCTTTGTTTAAAAAGACAGCCCCCAATTTTCAAAGACTTCTTCATTTTAAATGTAAATTATTACAATTGTTTGTAGCATTACAAGAGAATAGGCCTCTCTACTAGTACAAGTGCCAAGCAAGGCTGCCGTCTGAACCAAGAAACAAATTTAATTAAAAAATCAAAATTTTAAAAAAAAAAATTCCCCCTGAAATATGAATAAAAGGAAGGGGGAAATTTTTTTAAATGACATGGTCATCGCCCGACCACATTAGCTCCAGTACCAAATAAACACTATAGTACGGCTGTGAGTTCCCCAACTGCCGAAAACTTAGTCTCCTAAAGAGGTCAAATCTCCCCAAATGATAAAACTATTTCTAGCTATTAGCAACATTCTAATTTCTTTTACTTGGTTTTATTTAAAATAAAATTAGTAGTAAACAAATGTTGGTATTATATAATGTAATAAATGTTGGAATTTGCATAGAAATAAATTTGGTGAATCTCATTTATAATGTTGAAAAGTAATTATAAGTTTTGATTAGAAATGGTACCTCCTTTAAAATACTATTATAACATTATGTAAACATAGATCACTAGTTTCAAAAAAAAACACCCAAAACTTTAGATCTTAATACTTTATAATTGTCCTTTAGCCTATACACCTATTTTATAATCTCATCCATCCATCTTTCAAACCTTTTTTCATCCAATGCGATGAACAAGACATATATTTCATCCAGAAATCCAAATATAATTTTTTTCATCCAACTCCGTTCATCTCTCGTCATCTCCATTCATCTTCATTCATCTCCATTCATCTTCATTCATCTCCATTCATCTCCATTCATCTTCATTCATTTGGAATTCCTCATTCATCCTCATTAGGCACTTTTGTAGCAAAATATTTTTATTCAAAACCATTGACATGAGCATATGATGGTAAAAACTTGGAAGAATTTTACAAGTTAATTTTTTTTTCAATGCTCAATGTTCAACACTCAATGCTCAACGCTCAACGCTCAACGCTCCCCGCTCAACGCTCAACGCTCCCCGCTCACATGGTAGCAACCCTATTTTGTCTAGTACCCTTCACACATCTTTCAATATCATCATTGCAAAAAAAACCTTCATGCGATCTTTCCTATTCTTTCAGTAATTATCCATCAATCCAGTGTAAGTAGGCGCAACAGTGCTCTTGTTGTTTTGAATGATTTTCGCAACCATACTTCTTCTTTATAATTGCTTGTTGCCAGGTTGTCAAAATCGAGCGTCCGGAGAAAAATCACGTCCAAAATTCGGACGTCTATCCGCTGGATGTCCAGACGCAGTGGACGGAGTGGACGCCGGGGTAAATGGCGAACGGACGGACTTATCGTGGCGGACGGTAATTTTTCGGCGGTCGGTTGGGCGGATGGCATTTTTACTGGCTGTTGGGCGGACGGACGGCCAGACAGACGACTAGGTGGACGGTCAAGCAGACCACTAGGCAAACGGCTAGGCCGACAGACGGAGGTGGTGGATGGGCGGACGGAAAGCCGGCGAGGCGGACAGAAAAGGCGACGGGCGGACAGATTGGCGGACGCGCGGACGGAATGGCAGGCGGGCGGATTTCCATCTTGGTCTCTTTAGACCATTAGGGATTAATTTCTTTCAATTGGAAAATATTCAAAGAGATGCAAAAATGTAAGTACGAATAATGTTGATGAATCCCTCTAATCATTTCATTTGTTTATTTATTGATGATTGCCAACGTAGATGCGACATTACTAGTCAAAGTTGTTTTCAAACTCATATTAAGCATTTGAAAACAAAATATTTAGCCTAATCAAAATTCACAAAGTACAACAAAAAGATCATTTTGGGACAACAATGTAAAGCCAAGTAGAAGTCATTATGGGATGAAATGAGTATCATTTTCCACTTTTTTTAATTATACATTCATATTTCCGGACATACACACATATAAAATAATAATGACATATTACAACATATCATCTTTTCAACACTTAAACTATATAATACTACCATATGCTTTTAAATTTCTTGCAACTATGAATTATCTATACAATTATACTCTAAATTACTCAGACATACGTGTGCATGTCTATTTCCTCTTATCACTACTACCTTCCCCTAAAACATTAGACGGTCCACCGTTCTTGAGATCTTTGACTTTGTTGCCACTTCTTAGTCCTTCTCGCCAATTAGATCCCCCGGGGCTTCCTTGGTCTGTTACGCGTATGGATTTTGTAGCTCGGTCAACTACACAAAATTGTCTCGTTGTTTCTGGAGAGAAGTCATCATCCTCTTCCTCCTTGCGTTTCTTGTTTTGCTTCGGAGTTGTCTCCATTAACCTCAGCTTCAAGGCTCTTATAGCAGAGTCTACTTTATTCACCACAAGCTTCAGTACATTGTTTTCCATTTCCTTCTAAAACGATGTCCCTTTGTTCACTCCCTCCAATAATATCGACCTCCAATGAGCTATTACCTGTAAAATCCTCTTATCGAATGCCGTAGCAACCTCCACTAATGGGTCTTCCTCGTTTGATTCCCCATTCACTTCCACAAGAGCACGAATTTGTGCTGCTTTCTCCAACTTTTGACAAAATTAGGGCCCTCCCTATTAACTCGTGGTTATACGTCGCATGCACCTCGTTCACTTCTTCAGCCTGGTCCACCTCCTCCCATTGGTCATCTTTTCTTTTTTGAACTTGTTTCTCCGGAAATCTAAAGAACTTGTTTCTCCGGAAATCTAAAGAACTTGTTGTGTTGCATGCTCCAATGCCCCCCCCCATGCTGCAACAAAACAATTCTCGATCTTCGTCACCCTCAATTGATCGGGCCCGCAATTCCACCTCTGGATTTTGCGTCATCGAAAAGAATAAATCCACATGTTGCTCACATTGATCATATAGTCCATGCCTTTGTTCTTGTGGATCCCATGTTAGACGATTTCCCCAATGCTGAAAGTTTTGGAATTTGTATGGCCCTTGGTCTAGGGGAAGCGTCACCGATTGTATTTGTGGCCGGGAGGCATGATTCTAAAGACCAAACAATTTGTAAAACCTAGGCCTTAATGGTAAACGACATCCACCACAAATAGAGCTGAAAAGAGATGCCGTTATAATGCATGTCACATGAAAAGTGTGCCGACAATGGCCTAAAGTTATTGCTCCCTGAGGGCCAAAACCATATTGACAAAGGCTACAAACGCCTTCCAACATTTTATGCCCAACATCAAAACGATGAACAGCTTTCTTCTCTGTCTTCTTGATGTGTACCGACAATGTCTGGTAAGGAACCCATCCTTCTTCTACTTCCAATGCCCAATTAATGTCCTCGACACGTGCTTTCGTTGTGTAGTTCAAACGCTCAAACATAGCATCCGTGTTGCCCCAACATGTGATTTTTGTAAAATCACCCGAATATTTTTCCAGCTGAGTCTTAAACGTCTTCAATGATTCTCCACGGCATTTCATTTGTCATCTGTCTTCATCGCCAATTTCTTCAACCCTTCCATCGCTCGAGTTACTAATGATGGTTTATCTTGGAGTTGTTGCATCCATCCCAACCACCGAGACTGTGATCTGCTTTCAGGGAGGCATTCATCCATGACCTCCACTCGTTGAATTCGTTCCCACTTGGACAAAAGAGTGGATTTCATCACACTAGATCCGAATCGTGGTTGTTTTGACTTCCCCACGTTATTAGGGATATCGTCATTCTCGCTATCATAGTCCGCCAATACCATTTTTTTCTTCGTGCTTCGGTGTTCTTTGTACTTTGTTCTTGTCCATAGGAAGAGTGAGTTCATCGCTCTGCTGAGTCCCCTTTTCTTCTCGAAAGGCGGATCGCAACTGCTTCAATAGCATATTGTCCTCCTTCAACACCTTCACCTCCACTTTCAACTTTGACAACTCTTTGTACATGTCCCAATATTGCGATTCCACATGTACGTAATGATTCATGGTCGGTAGAAGTTGATCGGTGAACCTCTTGAATGCATGTGCTCCACTAATAAGTAGAAGTGTTAACTTTACAATTTCAGTGACCATGTCCTGAAGAGGAAAAATCATATCGGATAATGCCAGTGCTGCGTTTGACATAGTGACAGCGGTGTACGGAAATTCAGCCATTGGTATTGATTCCAAGTCTTGTTGCTCTAATATAGACTTGTGCTCTCCTATGTCATGTTTTGGAAGTTCGTGAAGCACCTCCCAAGTCTTCATGGCATGAAGCATTGCTTCAAGGTATTTAGGATTTGCAAGTAGAGCGAAACACCTCATCCTTTTCTCATCCGTAGATGACAACAGCGGATTCTTCTTCAAGAAATTTCTTAAACGATTCAAGGGATCTACGTTATTTGCATCATGAATATTGAGTTTTGGATGATGGCCGTCATTGATAGGAATGAGTACTGGACTAGGACTCGGCGACGCTTGCGAAGTAGGATGTGGAGGTATATAATGGAGGTTGTCTAAAGGGCCGCTGTTGATAAGGTCATCAATTCTTAGATTGGCAACATGTATTTTGTCTTTACCAACCTTTTTGCGTGACAAAGATGGCCCTCCATCCCCATTCACAACAATGCTGGGCAAAAGAGGCTCACGAGGAAGCACCCATCTCTCTTTACATTCCTAATATGGTTTGTAAGATTTTTCAACACATCTCCTGCAGAAGTAGTAGTGGTCGTCCTAGGCTGTCATGAAAATATACAGTAGAAGGACTAGAAGCACCCCGTCTTGTACAAGTAGCAGGGTCTGTACTTGGTAGCTCTTAAGCACCTATAATTTGATCACTATCTTTTGCTACAGTAGTAGGGGCTCTAGGCTTGCGGTTGGTAACTTTTGAGTACCGAGAACTTCAGCCCTATGAGTTGGGAAAGTAGTAGGGCTCGTGGTTGGTAGCTCTTGAATCCCTACAACTTGAGCACCGTCCTTTGAGAAGTAGTGGGATCCGCGGATGGTAGTCCTTCAAAATGTATGAGAAGAACACTTGGTTCCTGAACGAAGAGCTTACGTGATGTCGTGGTGTTATCAGTTATAACCACGGTTGTTTCACCTACATCTATGTCCGAAGGCAATAAATCCGGAATATCCTTCTGGTTGACAGCAAGTAAAAGGGGATTTTTCTCCGTCAAGGGAAAAGTACTCCAATCCACCTTCCGTTTCAGTCTGAGTTCTGCATACACCATGTTTGCTACAGTGTAATTGATGTACGCCTTACTCATTGGTTTTTCCCCAAATAGAGCCTTCCACACCTCCTCGGATCGATGAACAAAGTGTTTGTTGTTGCAAGTCCGTGGTTTGCAACAAAAATCTTTTGTATGGAGCTCGTGAGCTTCCCGAGGCCATAGCTTGTGGATGTGGTACATTTTAATGTACTTCTTGCACGTTCTAAAATCCCAATACTCCTCCTCCTTGTTCTCCCAACCACTCTTCGCAAGGATGTTGGGATCATCTAGAATTTCGTAATGAAGCCCATGTGAGGCTCCTTTTGTTTTACCCCGTGTCTTCACATCCACCCCTTTAGAATTATCCGCTCCACCTTCGAAGGCCATCATAGACAATCAATGTTTTTTACCACCAATAATATATGAGCTTATATCGTGTGTGTTGTCGCAGCACAGGATAAGTAAATTCCCCGTTATACCACCAAAAACCACAAGAGGGCATAACAAAATGACCCTAAAGTTCGAACCCGCAGGACTCTGTGAAGTGTTTAATTCTTTTAGACTCTTAAGCTTAGTTTGCTACCAATAACTCACTTTCGGTTCTCCTTCTTAACCGGAAAGTAGCGATCCTCAATCCGCTCCTAGATCTAGGACCGGTTTCTATCAGCCTCGAATCCGCTCCTAAGTCTCAAACCGAAAATTATCGGGTCTATTTCCGCTCCTACGTCTAGGATCGGAAACTTCCCACAAACCCCAAGAACACTATGGTTTGATTTAACCTCTGTTTCACCATCAGAGGGTTCTGCTCCTTAGTTTTACCGAGTGGCGAGCGTTCCACTCCTTCCGTGACTTATAGTGGTGAAAGACTCACTTTTCCACTCTATCCTCCTAGCTAAACTCGGATCCGGTTTGATCCTTCACAACGACCCGAAACGCATTCCGGTCCGCAGGTCACACAAGAACCCCCCGTACGACCTTTTCATACTACAATGACCTTGGGATCCGGTCCTACTGGTGCAAAGCGAGGTGGCTACAAGCGTGCTCGTCCATTCCAACATTGACCAAAGTTCTTATGTTTGTCCATAAGGCGGTGAAACCGCTCCAGAAGTGGAACGCTCAATCAGGCTACCTACCCAAGAGTTCTAGCCCGGATAAGTATACCCTCCCTATCCGCCTAGTCACACCAAAGGCTTTCCCACCCGGAATACTAAACCCTAGCCTAGTTGAGGAACATGAAACCCGCTCCCAACTCTTCAAGACCCTACAAAACACTTGGAAGGCAACAAACCGCCAAGGGGAGAATCCCAATGCAAAACTACCACTTCCGCTCCTAACTCACTCCTCACACACCCCTAGCCAATCCTCGGGAGAGGTACACAAAGACAAGAAAATAGAGAGAAGGAAATTTTACACTGAAAAAGCTCGTGGCCGCCCAAGAGGCGACCCCATTTAAACAACTGAGACCCTGAAGGCCCAGATCCTAAGAACCCGGAGACAAGATCCGGTTTCACCCAAAAACCCTAACAACCGGATCGGAAGACCGGACCGGATGGCAACCCAAAACCGGATCGCCACCCGGACCGGATCCGATTCCAATCCTAACCAATAAGTCAAAACAATCCCAAGAACTACAAGGCAAAACCCGGACCGGGAACTAATCCGGTTCCGAGTTGCAAAAACCTATTTACACTTTAAGATCCTAATCCGATTCTAACTACTGACCCTATTCCTCCCCTTCAGTCGCGGTCGCCGCATCCACGCTCGGTGCCATGCCCTCGAAACGCCAGTCAGGTTCACGACAGGTGCCGGCGGAACCAAAGAATCCGGATCCGCTCCCTCCCTCGGTTCCGTGCTCGGATCCGCGTGTCTCTCCCTCTGACGCGAACTTGGGGTTCTTCCGGATTCGGAAAACAATCCGGGATCGAGAGATCCGACAATCCGGTCCTCCTGTCATCCGCTGAAGTCACAGGCCTGGGAAGAAGGGCCGCGCTCTCCTCCATCCGGGTCGCACACGTCCGGATCTGCACCATCGTCGTCTCCAGCTTCTCCGCGTGATCGCTGAGGATTCCGATCATCGCGCTCCAGATAACTTCTTATGGTTGAGGACACCTGCATCGTACAATCGGGACTGGGCAAGTACTCGACCGGGTTCACTTATGACAACGCGGAATTGTCGAAGTGCCTCGCGTGCTTCCGTCGCCACCTTCTCCACTGCTTTTGCTTCCCCTTTTCTTACCAGCACCTCCCTTCTGAGGGAGTCGACCTCCGCTTGCAACTTCCGGATTTTCGCCTCTTGCCGGTTGTAATCTTCCGGATCGGCTATACACTCCGCCACTCGGAGATGTAGTTTCGCTATCTGGTTTGGCGTTCACCATCTTGCCGATTTCGTCCATCACCATCCGCTTCACCTCCCAATCTGCTCGTATGTTGCCGACGCACGATGAGTTCCCACAACGGGTCGCCGTAGGCTGGATCCGTATCCGGTCTCGGTTCCGACTTCGTCCTTCGACTCGGTCCCGCCCCGCTTGGATCCGTTCCTGGAGTCTTCCGGAACTTCCGGCATATCTTCATCCGGGTCCGAGTCGAGAATAAATGGCCGACCTCCGCGCGGCGTTCCTCGATTATTCTTCGGCGTCTTCTTTCACTAGTAGAAAATCGGTGACCAAATCAACAAAAAATGTGCAAAAAACTGTTGACTTGCCTTGTTAATTTGGTCATGTTGACCTAGACAATACCTAACAAACATTTGCTCATCTTGTTGTTGATCTGGTCATTTTGTTGTTGATTTGGTCATTTTGTTGATCTGGTCATTTTGTTAATCTGGTCATTTTGAAATTACCTAAAATAAAATTCGGCATTTTTTTTAAGATCGGTTATTTTTACTGCGGGTCAACTCTTGTTGACTTTCTCACTCAACCAGGAATGTGACCTTCGGGACTCGAACCCAAGACCTCGGAGATTACACTCGAAGGTCTATGGCCATTAGACCACCACTAACTTTACTTATTCACATTTCCCAATCGTTTGTATTTATATAGTTTTTCAAATTTTCTACATTGTCATTAAAATTCAGCAGACTTCAAGGGCAGTTTTCACATAGCAAATGATTTTTTTTTTAAAAAACTTTCAACTAATAAAAGTTGGTAAATCAAGTTAAGTTTCACCTCCAAAAAATCCGTTTGCAATTTGAAGTTTTTAATCAAAAGTTATGGACAAAATTCAGAGAGGGTGTTTAAAAGTGTAAAAAAAAAATGGCCATTCCAAACCCTCTCTGAATTTTGTTCATAACTTTTGATTAAAACTTCAAATTGCAACGGATTTTTGGAGGTGAAACTTAACTTCATTACCAACTTTTATTAGTTGAAAGTTTTAAAAAATAAGTTCATTTGCTATGTCAAAACGGCCCCTGAAGTCTACTGAATTTTGAAACTACCAATTCATGAATGATAAAGTTATTCAAAAAAATTCATATATGCTTTTCCTTCAAGCATGAATATGAAATATTTTTTTGAAGTTTTGAGTATAGAAAAACAAGGTAATACACTAATACTTGTCTTTTAGCATGAAACACAAGTTTTGACTCTTTTTTTTGACCAATCACAATGAACTACATTATGATGGAGATTATGCACCAAAGCAAGAAAAACTCCCCTAAGGACTAAGGTATTTTTAAGTTCCTATAGAAGAATCTTATTGTGTCTCCATGCCACCCATGCAAAAATCTTGGAACAATCTCACATAGATAGAAATACCTTTCGTGGGGGGGGGGGCGAGCTTGAATGAAGTGTCTATTCCTCATGACAACGAACTAGGGCTTGGGATACCATATTAGGACTAGTACAAGACTACTCATCCCTTGCGGGATTAGCTCGCACGTCTTGTAATAATCAAGAAGAAGATGTCAGAGTGTACAAAAGAGGGGAAAAGAAGACTGAGGGATCGAGCATCTCTTTTGGCTCTCTCTTGTGAGCTCCCTCCCTATAGTTCCCTACGGTTCTTTGTGGTTCTCTTTGAATTTAAACTGGAACTAATGAAATGAAACTTACAAGACGTAATTTCTAATCCAATTTGGAAATTGCAACCTCGCATAAAATTAAATATGTTATTGCAATTCAAACTTTAGAACCATAACTATTCTTTATTAATTTACTAATTATAAAATGACACATAAATTTGGTTCACAACATGATATTCTACAATATAATATATATACATTAGATTTATGTCAACTTATTTTATATTTAATATGAAAATAATCACTATAATTTCATAGTTGAAATTTTTTATTAAATTATTTAGTTGAAAAATCTTTAAAAAAAATTAGTTGAAAAATAAATTAAAAATCTCTAAACCACAATAAATACACAATTTTTTGCAAAAAATGAAGAATGTTTTTGGTCATTTTGTTATGCACATGCCTACATCACAATGTTTTGGTCATAAACTATAATTGCAAAAGGAGTTTTGATGTCACTAAAATTTTCAATAAGAAATTGGCTTGAGATATCCATAACAAAATTCATAACGCAAGTTTAAATAGAGAATGTTAATCGGGAATTTCTAACTGAATTCTATTTACAAAAAACCTTAAATATTGAAGATGAGAGTTGGTTTAAATCCACAACTATTTTAAGTTGAAATTTTTTTAAAAAATTTTCCATT
>CAXARX010000104.1:0-17176 GCA_963971425.1 Bryoerythrophyllum caledonicum | reverse complement strand
TGGTGATTTTGTTGGAGTTGTCCTTGGAATCCTTGAGCATCTTGGAACTCGTCCCGGGCCTCAATAGCGACGTGAACTTCTTCACGCGGAACCTCCAAGTGGATGAGAGGCCACCGGGAAGTAGTTCTCTCAGGTTGCAAAACTCCTTTGTCATCATCTTGGCCCAGCTCTTCATATTCTTCACTATGGTCTTCATTGTTGTCATCTTCATTCCGCTCATCGACATCATCGTGATGTTAGTCTTGCCTCTCGTAATGTTGACTAAGATTTGGAGTATGCACGGGCTCCGCTCTCATGTTTTGTTTTTCTTCATCTTCTTGCTACTTCCTCCTCAATTTCTTGAGCTCAATGGCACGCCGCATCTTGAGGTATTCTTGAGCATCTGGAGAGGTCACATGTGCATGCGGACAAGTCAATAACATCAGGATATTGAAATCCTCCAAGCTCTCAGCTTTTTGCATTGTAGCAAGTGCCATCTTCTCATGTGCACTTGCTTGCGTCCTCATTGCATGCTCCTTTACCTTGATAAATTTTTGTTCGTCCTTCGCCGATTGGCAACTTTGGGACCGGCGGCCTCTTTCGGAAGTTGCAGAACCTTTAGACGGGGGGACTTTAAGTGATGGAAGAGCTCGGTTTTGTACAACCATTTGTGTATTGTTGGACTCAACCTCGGTACTAGGTGGAAAGGGGCGCTTCAAGGCCGACGTACGTAAAACGGTGTGAACACCATATTCAAAATTTTGGGAGTTTAGGGTACTCCCAATTTAATGATAGTTTAGCTCTGGTCGCGCTGATCTGCACTCATTGTGGAAAACTGAAATTTTCGAATGGCCATAACTTACTCAATTTTTGTCCAAACTGGGCATATGAGGTGTTTTTTGACATCTACAGAGTCTGTAGATGTCAAAAAACACCTCATATGCCCAGTTTGGACAAAAATTGAGTAAGTTATGGCCATTCGAAAATTTCAGTTTTCCACAATGAGTGCAGATCAGCTCGACTGGAGCTAAACTGCATTTTCCCAAAATCCTGGAAATCTCTCAAATTTTTGAATATGGTGTTTGTGAGTGAGACCTTGATCCCACCTAGGTACATCTTTCACCAAATATCAACAATGCAAATAAACAAATTCCGTCCCTTTGTTAGAGTTCTCACGATATAACTCCAATACATCTCTAAGTAAGTCCTCGGCGGATTTGCCGGATGGATTCAAGGCAAGAATTTGAGCATAAACTCCTATAAATTTACTAACATCGTGTTTGATAAGACTCCACTTCGACTCTAGACTACGAGCCGGCCTGAATCCACACGGCTTGTATTGATCATAATGCTCCTGAATGCGTTTCGAAAACGCAACACCGCATTGACCATTCCCAACCATGGGATCCTGTGAGATATGCAACACACTACAACACAATTGCCGCTCCTCATCGGGTACAAAATTACTTCCCTTCTTGCCTTTCTCGGCATCTTGAACTCTCAAGGTTGATCGTGTTGGTTCCGAAGTCCGTTGCCTTGACCCCCTTCTTGTCGTCACCGAAACTATCTAAACAAAGCACCAAAAAGCACAAAGCACCAAAAAGTAAATGTCTGCGGAAACAAAGGAACTACAAAAAAAAGAGGTAGCGAGCCACGCCAAAGATGAAGAATTGGCCATGCCCGTGTCTCCTTTTAAAAAGCCCTCTGCAATTTGATCCGTTGGCCGTGCACCGTTGGGGAGCCGGAGACCATTGAGGGCGCGCCGTAGCCAGCGAGTGAAGCTCTAGCGCGTGCCGTTGGAGATGCTCTAAGCATTTAAATTTTGGATGATGTATAGTACAGTGCCTTACAATTCACTTACAAATTGCTTATTGTGTCATTTTTGGTAAATTTCTAAAACCAATTTCTATGGTTTTATATAATATTTTATTGAGAACAATTGGTGATGAATTTTTTAAATTCAATTGCGTAAATATGTAGGGAACATTCATATGTACATCTTTCATCATACACCAATGATCTATGGTCCAGTGGACCCTTGCATCATTGTCTTGACAAACAGACACTTTATTCACACCGACTTGCTAGCCGGCGTTTCTATCTATCTATTTACATCTTTCATATTAAACAACTTGCCGTTAAGTAACAAAAATATAATCTAAGGAGAGTACAATATGAGGCATCATATGACCAAACTTTGTAAAACACATATGTTTATATTTTCACTAAATTTTGGCAAAAAAATTGTACCATTATGTTCAAATATACAAAATTAATCACAATTTGGGATTTAGATGGCAAAATCTAGTTTTAATATAGAGATGTTTATTTTACAAAGTTTGATCATACGATGCTTTACATTGAACTTTCCCAAGATTATATTTTTGTTATTGAATGGGGTGTTTTTAATATGAAAGATGTGGGAATGGATGTTCCTTACATATCTATGCAATTGAATTGAAAACATTTACCACCAATTATTTTCAATAAAATATTTTGTAGAACCATGGAAATTGACTTAAGAAATTCTCAAAAAATGAAATTTTGGTTTTTTGGAATTTAAATTTGGTATGCTCAATTGGGATTGAGTAAGGATTGAGTATTAATTATATTTGACAAAAAATGCCAATTTATTTATATATTATGTACAAATCTTTGAATGGTTGAAACATGTAGTCTGTAAATGAACTGTAGGGCATTGTATAGACTTCATCCATGTTTAGTAATTTGCTATGCATTTTGTAGTATAGAATCTATGAGGAAATTAGCTTCATGTCTCTGTGTAGGTGAATTAGAGGAGGAACGATTTGTGAAAATTTTATGTCCCATTTCATGTCGGGAGAGCTAGTTAGTAAGCCCAGGAGCGTGAGCCCAGGAGCTTGTGAGCCTATGAGCGCAGGAAAAAAACATAGTTTTGAAAAAATAAAGGATACTGTACCTATGACCGTGGACCTATGACCGTGAATTCCAAGTGGATAAAAAGTTTGATAAAATCAAGGAAAAATTAAAGGAGAAATCAAATTTGCTTATTCAAACATAAAGTAATGAACATAAAACAACATACAAGGACAATAACAATCCAAATTTACATAGGAGGTCATTAATGAAGAAGAGGAAAATCAATAGTACTCTGCGTGAAAATACACAAATAATAATGCAAGATGATCATGATGTAGAACTTCTTGCAGAGTCAGACGAATCGTGGTCAGACTCTATTGCGCTATCATCAATAAAAACCAAAGCACGAGGATCTTCTACACGGGCTCTAGAACATGGTAAGGGTCCGATAATACATATTGCTGAGCTAATGCTTCAGCATACACTGGCAACTGAAAATCGTTGGGAGGACTAGCAAGAAATCCCGGTCTTGCAAAAAAAGGGAGATGTGAAGAGTCCTTCATTTTTTGAGCTTGCCTGTAAGAACCAAAAATATATATAAATAAACAATAGAAGATGCAATTTAATAAGAACTATTTACACAATAAGGGTTTTTCTTAAGCTTACTTACTGAATCGCGATGTTCGAACAATAGGGACAATTTCCACATCTGAATCATTTGAATCAACAACTACAGCTGTAGACGGCTCGGGTCGTGTCTCCGGAGTCACAGTGATTTGAATCAGAGGCGCAAGGAGAGCATCAAAAATAGACTTATCTCCCTCTAAAGCGAGAATGTCACGACCACAAGCTCTAGAGGCATGAATGGTCGGCCCTACATAAACAACAGTAAAAAAAAATCAATCAACAATCAGCAAAGGAAAACAGTGTATACAACAACAATTGATAAAACAAGTACATGAAAAGACATAGTGAAATACGTGTCGAAAAAAGGCAGTCCACCACAACATCACCTGACAAGGTTGTAGCCTCAATTAGCATTTGCATGAATGCAGGGGCTTTCTCACGAGGCCCACGCCAAGGAATTGGACCATTCATTGCCAAGTCTGACGTTCCACAGAAATTCAGCAACGTGTCGTCGTTGGCTACATTTACATGTATGGCCTCATGAGCGCCGACGAGTCTAAACAAAAAGCCAGGCTTTGACATCCCAGTTGGAACTTTCACGCACAATGACACCATGAAACATTTTGTCTGTACATATTAGAATGTTAGTACCAAGGACAGCAAGAGTAGTTAAAAAGAAAACAAAATTAACATAAAGAAATGAAAAAGAGTAAAGGAGTACTATACCGTGGTAGAAGGAGCTGAAAATTTGGACAAGTAGAGTCGGTTGAAGACTACCCAATCTTGCTCCACTTTAAAGCCAAATGACTTGCAAACGGAGATGAGATGGCCTTTCATTTCACGACACAAAGGATGAATGACAAGAAGAGCACCTCTATCATGCAAATAAGCATCTGCGAAGTTGAAGACTTCATTCACGGCATCTAAAGAGAATTCATTCCATACTGGAATAGATGACGACGGGTTGGAAACAGTAGGAACCGGCAATCCTTCCAGCGGATCAAATATGATTAGATCTGCCGCAGCTTGATTAGTCACCACTCCATTGAAATACCCGTCCTTGTCAGCGGCATGCTACACATGATGAACAATGAAATCAATATAAACAACAAACCTCAATAGTAAACAAAAGATACAATGTCCACGTAAATATCAAGAACACATATACAAACGAAATATATATTTTTTTTAGAATCATCGCCTTTCTGAATTTGTTCAGATGACTTACCTTCTCTAAAAAGGCAATAACTTTATTCGTAGCATCAGGGAGTGGCTCGTTGTCGGAGCCGAGAAGAGTACTTATAAACGCATTCAAAATGCACTCATCAACAGTGTTCGACTGAACAGATAAAGAACCTTGATGTGGCATGCCCTGCAGAAGCCGTTCGTGAGTGAGAGAAAAAGCGGAGGATGTGTCCTTCATAGCTCCATCACTAGTCGCTTCACCAAGAATTGGAGTCTCAGCCTTTCTTTTCTTCCTTTTCATTTTCTCTTCGGCCTTCTCTTTGTCCTTCAATTCTTGCTCCTCTTTCTTCTTTATCTCACTGTCCGCCATCTTCTTCCGTACTTCTTCCCACTTTTCTTCCTTCTTCTTGTCCAAAACCTCACGTCTCTTTAACGCCTTTGAACGGGCTTCTTCATCCAGCATGGCAAACTCATCACAATCAATATTCACAACCACTGCGTCCTTCAGTGATTGAAATAGGGGTTGTTCTTCTAGTGGAATGAACCCAGAGCTGCAATCCAAAAACCAAGCGCCTGATTGCAGCTGTGCACTAGTGAAATTCTTCACTTCAGAAGGAGAATACATGCAGTGAGAGGACGACCGGTCTATCCACGTATTAAGAAATGGTGGCAAGTCACCCTTCAAGATTGCCCGTTTTGGATAAAGTTCAAACTTGAAGTAGCTGCACACAAGTATAAGAAATGAGACCTGAAACGTAGAACACTTGGAAGAAAATGAGGAAACAACAATGCCACAAGAAACTACTATACAACATACTTGAACAAAATTCGTTTCACCACCCAATTTGAAGACTTAAAATCCTTGAACTCTTTATTCTTTTGGAATACACCATCACCCTTGAAAACTCCTTGAAAAGCGTGGTCCCACACTTTCATTCTCCAAGATTCAATATAATCAGGGAATCAAAGCGGCTCAGTAGATATGTCCATGTCTAGTGGAATGTTGTCACCATGAATTATGTTATCAAACATATCCACGGCTTCATCTTCAATCTTCTCACCCAAACAAATAGAAAACGAATAAATTAGATCGTGTCTTAAATTAAAACAAGATCGGAACGAAAGAGATAAAAATGAGAAGATAACTCACCCCAGAATACTAAGAGGCTTTGGTCACAAACATTGTAAGCTGGACATTATTGGCAGGCCTTTTAGGAAAACGTCAAGCTTCACGAGTTGCATCGGATGCATTCAACCACCTCATCTACTTTACCTTGTGGCTAGCTCCTGCAAAGGAAGTTGCAATGATTTGCAGCTTGTCGAGAGTCAACTCTCGGACTGAGTTTTTGCTCCAATGATACTTTATCTGAAAACAAGGTACAAGTCCAAGTTAATATAGATATAAAATAACAAAAAGTGTAACCTCATGTTCGGAAACTGCCACAACCAGAAGGTGACATGATACAATACGTCAAGAAGCCATTCGTCACGAAGTGCAGGGTTTGCTACAGAAACCATTTTAGATAACTTCTTGTATAAATTGTCAATAGAATCTTTTGTAGCCTCGCCCATGGCCTTAGTAATTCCCGCACTAGTGATGTCCTCAGCTGCTGTTGCTTCATGATACAAACGAACAGCCGTATCAGAGGCAGCTACTATCTCTTCCTGTTCAAAGAATACCACACGGAGTTAGTTTAGAATCCCATTCAATCTACATAGCTGAATACAATTGAGAAAAAGAGATTTTTGAGGACACTTTCAAGTTAATTGAAAACACCTAAAAAATAAAAGACGTGAAACACTGTCAATGGCATATGATACTACGAAGAGCGTGTCGCTGATTGACAAAGTTTCAAGTCTTCGGGTCCAAGGAGTTCCTTGAACTGGTCATACGGCATCGATCCGTACATTCGAACTCGATACAACAAGTGTACAAGGTTTGTTTTGATGTGTGCACTCTCAGTTTGCCTGAATGCACCAAATAATATGAATTGTTAATCGAACAACATACTCACCAAAATACATGAAGTCACTACGGAAGGATGATTGTGAAGAGAGCTTACTTGTTAATCTCATGCATGACATGCATTGCGGCCCCAATACGATCCTTAGTATCCAAGAGTATAGAATCCACGTTGAAATGTCACTCCAAATCGTCCTTATGTTTCTGTTAAATTTACCTCATCTATGCAATATGGCGGTGGTTTCCATCGCAAATATAAAACTTTGAATCCAGAAAACCAGTGAATTCGGGATGAGAGCACAGTCCATCATTGAAGAGATCATTTACCGCGTTCCACCGATGTTCCCATTTTGCTTTCTCAGAATTAGAGAATTGTCCAGTCTCACCACGCTCATGTGTAAGTGAGACATAGAAAACTCGAGATCCTTCGTCATATCCGTGCACGAACTCCATCTCTAATTTGTCGATGTCGCTATCCAATGTTGGCCTAACCATTGCCATTGGAACCAATCTATACAATGGAATCTTCATCGTTGATAGATCGCTCTTGAAATGACGAAGTTTGGAAACTTCAGTAATAAAATCAAGTTTCAAACTCTTTCGAATGTCTGCAGATCAATGGTACTTGCGAGACTAGGAGCTAGCAATGAAGTACCACAATCCTGAAACAAGGAAATAAACACACACCCACACAGCGATATGCCTATCAGATAGTAACTATTACAAAACTCTAAATAGAAACTACTGGATATCACTAGGTCCAAGTTGAAGGTAGTGTCTTATACATCAATCCTTACAGGGCTATGAATGGTGAACTAAGAAACAAAAGTGGTTACCACGGAAGTGACCATAGAGCACTTCAATTTTAAATTCAGTGAACAAATTAGTAAGATCCACAAAATGATTTAAAAGAACATAGAAATTGCAATAGTTCTACCATGTTTAGAATTTGGTATGTACATCGGTTGTTCAAAATCACAAATTTGAGAGCTTTCATGAAAATTTGATGTCTCCCTAACCCTTTGAAAGCTGTGTCATTTAAAGAAATTCAAGTTAGAGAGAAATATGAATGTATTTTAATTTGGGATGACATAGAGGACAAAGCTTTTGTTGCAATCACTTGACATTCGTATACAACATCTCGTCATAGATAGACTTAAAGATCCCATTACACTGCTCTTTAAATTCGTCATCATCTGAAATTGGAGAATCCGAAGAATCATCCTTCCAAACCGTATGCATCTCCTCCAACAAGGCATCCAAACTTACCTTTGGAATGGAATCTTTTGCTCCCACTTCATCTGAAGTTCGAATTTCCTAAGACATCAAAAGTCGAGGATGAATCAAATTGAGTGAATCTTATTGCATACCAAATTGCAATTATTTCAGAGTACAGATTGGAATTAAAGAGTACAATGAATTAAAGACATATACTACGGCTTTAGAATAGAATAGCTAAACATGCTTCCCGGAGGAATTCTCTTATGTGTGTGAATTCAGTGATTTCCTAATGGCAATCTCAGCAAGTAATAACAAAGTAACTACAGAATTAGAATGCAATAAGCATATAGTCCTAAACATAGGATATTGATGAGTATGAGGGCAAGAGCGTATTGAGTTAACCAATGGCGAGATCAAACAGAGAGACCCACATCTGCAAGAAATTCAGTCGCTAAAATAGAAGTCAAACAACCAGACTCTCTATTTGATTGTACAAAACAGAGACATATTGTGCCAAATCAATGTCCACGCCAAAATGTCCACTTGGCACTCTACTGCGAGAGCATTCAATACAGCCAAGGAAAATTCGTTTGCTGACTGGGACACTCTTATTCGCGACTTAATTTCTCGGCAGAAATGGCCAAGGAGAACAGAGTCTCGCAAACGAGACCTTGTTCTCGTTGGCTCTCCCTTTTCCGTCAGCGGTTTCAAGAGGGCGAATACTGCATCACTATTGCGTTCTCTCGAATAGCACAACACGTCCTCCTCGGTCGCAAGTAGCCAAATGCTCTCCCGTTTTATCGAACTCAATAGCCGAGATAATGTCAATTGCAATCATCGTCAATGCAAAACACATAAAGAAATCCAAATTGCTGGCGAAAATGCAGAAGCACGAACCCCACACAAACACGTGTTCCTCTCAATGTGTCAACACGTGAAGATGCATGGGAGATTTCATTGTATTGCTTAGTGCTTAAACATCACTGGAACGCGCCATCAACCAAAATCCAGTTTCATCTCCCAAAAGCCGGTTTCATCTCAAGAAATCCAAGAAAAGAAAACACGGACAATTTGATACAAAACTGTGACAAAACCCTCAAACCAAAAATCCTAGTTGGAAGATCACTTAATTTGATCGTATTCTAGGGTGCAACGCTTCCACCTGAGAAACAATGTTCAATACTCAAAGTGGATCTTTTAAAGATCAACTCAAAGACGATATGTTAATTTAAAAAGGTCAATTTATAAAATAAGAGAATACTTGGAATACATGCATATCACCATGGCGAGACATGCGCAACTTCACAGCCATAATCGGAAAATCAACATTATAATGTTATAAAATTAGAACAGATCCCCAAAAGCCAAACTTTGAGCACGCCTTGAAACAGCTTACACGGATACATTGCAGACACAAATTACTGGATTACAAAATCTGGATGCGTTTAATTCAAAAAACCACCTTTACACAGCGGACGCCAAAACATTGACAAATGCCTAAGTTAACGGGCTATGAATATTCATGCCGCCTAGGGGACTACGTCAAAATTTCGCCATCCCCAACACACGTTCTCTCACCAATTAACCCTGAGCAAATAAATCCCAGAGCAAATTGACCCAAACAGTCCATCACACTGCTCACGAATAAACAGAACCACAAAGAAGAACCACAATAAATCCAAGCTAACAAGCAACCCGCCACTTCAAACATAATATCGACAACACCAACAATATAAATCCTTGAGGTTCAGTTAAAAAAACACGACACAACGCAAAGACCAGCCATTACACCGCGGATGCAGCACAATCACAGAAACCTCACTAAACAGGCTATGAATACACGGGCCATCTTGAGAAATACATCTAGTCCAAATTTCGCGAACTCTAACACACATTCTCTCACTAACACCGGATCAAATTGACCTAAACAAACTCATATCACTGATTAGAAAAAGCGACATTCCAAAATAACGAACGCATTCCAAAATAACGAGAATTTCCACTCCAGCATAGTCGATGTCGCAGCAGGCGAGCCTGCCGTAGTGGCTACCGAGGTAGCGGCAGCAGCAGCGCTGCTGCTTCGCCGGACGCCCCACTCGCGCCACTGATCATCTTGTCTCACGCACCTCAAATCTCAATGCTCCGATCCTGTCCGACTATTAGTGTCGCCCATTGTACTACACTACCAAATCCTAACGCCTGCACATATTGAAGCTCCACTTGCCATTGATTAATCCTGTGCATGGGCCAGACCAGGTGTGGTCATGAAGGTCCGTCAGGCTCCACACTACACCAAATGATGCATACGAGGGCTCGTTGCGAAGATTGAGTCGCAGCGCGCCGCGCGCTATAATCGCGCACACTTGCGTGGCGCATCCAACGCCGCACTCTGGAATCGCGCACGCTGCACAGACGAGCAGCGCAACTGCGCTAGAAATACGAACAGTTGCGCGACGCGGGGCGCAAGAAAGTTGCGCAGCTGTGCGCGTGTCTTGCGCGGTGTGAAATGGAGCAACTCACCCCTGCGAGAAGAGGATCTTGCTAACGAGACCCTGTTCTCGTTTTTCAAAAAAGAAATCCCGACAAATTTAGAGCTTCATCGCTACTATCTCCTTCTGAAAGCCTGATGTCGTCGCCAACTCCGATCTCAACCTGCAAGCACTCGAGGATTTCTCGGCCCATCATCCCACGCGCTCCCAACTCGCAATGACAACGCCGCGTCGCCTAAAGTGCGGAATCAATTGCCCCCCTCCAAAAAATCATGAATTTCCATTGGAATCCATCTGACAAAACCGCCGCTAATGAGCGCACCAAATGCAAATCCGGAAGAAATTTCGTCTATGAGAAGAGGGTCTCGTCAGCGAGACCCTGTTCTCGTTTCCACGACTTGTAAGACTATCCAAGTCCAAGCCGCCGACAAGCGCCTGCATTTGACCATCATCGTGGCCTTGCTAAGAGGCGAATTGAAATATAAGGTCGCCGAGTCCACGCAAGTCACAAAAGCGCAGGCACGAGTGCCGAATCACTATTGCGTTCTAATTCTCGATTTCTGCCCGATCGACATTGCTCGTCCAGGGGAGATGGGAACGCTACAGAGACCTAGAAGAAAGCATGCAAGAAGAGAGGAAAACGTACATCAGCTAGAGCTAGGGTCGCGATGTCGTTGAGCTCTCCCATTGCCGTAACAGGGAATCCAACTCCGCCTCCTTCGCGTGTAGCATTGAACACATGAACTCAGGCGCCATCACTTGCGCTTGCAAGTGATTCAGGGACGTTGCATTCAGCCGCGTCGACACTTGGTTGTCCCTCCCCTGCCTTCACCACGACTTCCGCCACCTACCCACCTGCCTCTTCCATGGCTTCCACCACCTGCACAATCACGCCGGTCTACTATCAGAATAATCCTAACTACTCACTCGCAGCACATTCACGGAAATGAAAGCATCGGACGGGATGGAGGTGCCAGGGTAAAACTAGGAGGGCAAAGATATGGCGACCGGAAAATTCAGAGCGGGATATAGGGGCAGAGAGAACTCCGACGAATAGTCACGCCGTGGAGAGTTAGTGATCGGCACTCAAACGATCCTAATTCAGCACAGTAGAAATGAGATGTGTCTTTCTTGCAGTGGATATGGAGAGTGGGGCGAGGGGTCTGAAACCGAGTTAGGTTATTTGACGAGGCATCAGTCCTTGCACTCGGGATCGAGGAACTACGACAAACTCGCAGCTTCAGTACAGATAGACGAAGGAGACAAGGAGGTGACGCACTGTCAGGGATGCTACGAAGAGAGGATGAATGAGATGGGGGTATACGCACAGGAGGGGTACCCGTGCGTGTAAACGTGGCTACTTTAGGACGCCAAGGACGCGGGAGGTGTGTCCACGTGCCTTTGTTGAACTCGTTCATTTTAGGTGTCGCTGCAATACTTTGTCTTAGGACATGCACACTGGTGTGAACATTGACAATGCTGTGAAGTTATATTGACTTCCGGATTGGTGAAGGCACGTTGGGCTTGCGAGCGTGGGTTCATATGGACGAATTCAATTGCGAGATAAAAAATGGTGTACACAAGGAGACATTTCATAAACATAATCGCCTGTAAATTTTTATACATCCTTAATGTAAAGAAGACTTGAATGGAATATAAGCAGATACAAGAATACATCAGTAATTGGGACACAGATGCCATAATGTCGATTACATGCTTCATGATCTTATTGAATCTATTCACATGAAATACAATATTAAGAAGAAAAGGTTTAGTACATACGAAGAGAACTTGAAGTCTACCGTCTTCGCTAGTGCTCATTCCTTTGAGATGGAGCTCAGCCTCAGGGGATGATGAGCCTGATATGAAGCTTAGATGTGATTCTCGATCTGCATTAGCCAAAATTATAATGTGAGGGACTTCATAATTGCTTGGATCTCCACATTCAAAAACACTCCTTCGACTCATTCTTACGCGTCTGAGATCTCTAGAGCTCGAGTAATAGATACCTCTACGTCTCCATCTTCTTCTATAAACACTTTCTTGAAGAGGGGCTACATTTGACTGTATCTGAAAAAGTTCTAGGGCAAAGCTAATCCTTTGTATATCTCTGAAATCCTATAAGCATTCTAAAACTTTACATAAAAACATATGATCACGAAAAATGTGGCTCTATTTATACAAGTTGTGCACTCAAGTCGTTTTGAACAGTAACCACATAAGAATATGAAAGTCATTCATGCCGTTGCTATTTGAAGTGCTTCCATTAATATTAAAGAGTGCAAGTACAATATTTGTTTATTTTATTTCATTTTGGATTTTGTCGCTGGGTCATTTGAAGTAATGACCAAAATTTACTTTTCTATATTTGTATTCAAAATTCGTATTTGATCTGTCTCTTACTCTCGTGGATTCTGTATGTGCCTTATGTCATATCCCAGACGGCCATTTTTAAATTGATGAGAAACCGTCACTTGATTTCTTTATGACTAATGCGAGTAAAATTTTAATCTCCATAAATTATACTACATTAATCATGCACTGCCACAGACTAATTTACCTTTATTGAAAATTGGATTTCACTTACAAGTTAGTACTTCAAGTTATTCTCCCCTACAATTAGTCATTTTCTCAGTGAGTTCCCTTCTCTAACACTTGCCTAAGATGTCTATTACTTAATAGAAACCCACTATTGTGGCCGTAGTTTTTATTGTGTAGTCATGGCGTCAATTTGAGCAGATGGTCATGAAGTACCCTTTGTTTTTCGTTTGAATGACAAAGGAATCGTAGGAATACCGAGTCACTTGCTCTGCGTTAGATTTGGCTTTGTGGATGACTCAATTTATTTGGAAGAGGAAGTGTATTCTAGCTCCGGATCTTTGCTAGAATCAGTGCACATACCGAGGGTTACTAATGGAGATGAAATGTCTTCGTTTGTAGGAGCAGGTCAATACACAGTGTTCGGCCTCAAGAATTATCGGAGTCTGTCTAACATTGTTGTGCCTTCTTATCTTCTAGAGTGCTTACTCCACCTCATGCTGAAGTAAAGTTGGAAGCTATTAGTCCTCATCATATCCCTCGTGTTAAAGGAGAACGTCAATTCCAAAACGTCTTCCAATCTTCGTGTTCTCTGGTCGTGGACCTTTCTAGCGATTCAGATGAGGACAAAGATCATATATCTTGTCCTTCATCAAATTATATGTCAGTAACTGAGGCATGTACTACGCTTGGATCACAAAAATCTTCTAGAGCTATAAATTTTAGCTGAGGTACTTCAAGCCTTTCTCGTCCTCCGCTTTACCTTGTAGACACTTCGTATTCTTCTATACTTCTTCCTTTGAAAGAACTGCGAGGTGTGAAAGGTTGTAGGAACGAATTGGCTACCATTGACTTTGATTCCATTCAACATCACATAGTTCAGTTTCTTCCAACATCTTTCAATTGAGATGTAATGTTCAAATTGCCTCCCTGCCGATCCTCGGGCTCATCTGCGAAAAATATGAGTGGGATGGATAAACGATACGATGGTCATTCCTCGTGTCGGACTATAACATCCAATATTCACAATGATGCTGGACTCAAGTTTAAGAAGTCTTCATGTGTTGGTCACCTTGTCTGTAAAAATCCTGCTTGTCATTATCTGAAGAGATCTTCAAAGCAAAATGAATCTGAGTGGGAAGGGAACACAGTTTCTCCTTTTCTTGTTCGTGTCGACTCCCTTAAAGATTCTACTGTTGTGTGTAGAGTTTGTAAAACACTCCCTAGTTGTATCGCGCAATGCGATGGGAGGATCTATTACATTATTAGCTCCTCAAAAATGTCTAGGGCATGCTTTCACTTAGGCCGCAGTAACCATCCCGTTTCGAAAGGTGAGTGTCGAGAGTCTTTAAATACAATTTCTAAGTTGATTGCTAAGGAGGTGGACAAGACACCTAGTGCGAAGATGTCTGCAATTGCCATGGCGGCTAGCAAAGAATTTTTAGATACTTTCCTTGTTCATGTAGGGGACGACCCCAAAGAAATGCTCCATGGAAGTGCGCTTGACGCTGTCACAGACAAGTTCCGTATGCTAAGCTCCCCTAATATTAGGAATATTGTGGCATCATTCCGAACCACGGCAGGACGGGGTGGAGAAATCGACCGCATTCTTGCAAAGAAGAAACAAGCAAAAATTGAGTTCATTCACGACAACGTCTTCCTTAGACAAGGTCAGGACAAAGTTTCTCTCTTCAAGATGCTTGTTGACGGGCCGGGAAGTGGTGTTGACCTTGGAAGATGAATGCAACGCGGCAAAGATTTGAAGAATTGCTGGTTAATGTTTGACCATGTTAAACCGGTCTAGGGTTGGACAACCATGGCTTGCCATGTTTATGACTCAGTCTATTGCAAGGTCATGACTATTGCTGTCTGTGACATGCAATTAGAGGACACGGAGATTCAAGTCATTATGTGGAGATGTTTGAATCGTATATTGGAGAAGAATGGTGTCGTTGAACCCAATTTCAAAGGCTTCATGGCGGACAGTGCACAAACAAATTGGAATGTTATCCGAGTTGTTTATGGTTCTGGGGATCCAAAGGTAAAGATGATTGATCGAGAACGTACATGTCTTTTCCATTGGGCTACCTCACTGAAGCAGCACACTGACAAACCTATCAAGCAGGAGCTTCAAAGTCAACACATTAGGCTTTGCATGGATTACAAGGATTCTAAGAATATGGAAGAGGCTGAGTGCCGTTATTTGCAAATAAAGGCTTGGTGGTATTCATCTGGTGCAGCTTCGGAGGAGTCATTGCGAGATCTTGAGTTGTGGTTGGCATTTTGGCATTTCAGATATCGGCAGTGGGGTGGATTTATGGAAACTGTAAGTTCTTCTGATCTCACTAATTTATTTATTTATCATTCGTTGTCTTTATTAGTTGCCTTCTATTTCTTCACACACATTCTTGATATGATGCAGACTCATTCACTGGATGAGTTGGCCGACATGCCATCTTGTAACTTGTCCGAGACAATCCACAACAAGTGGCTACAGGCCTCTGAAAAGCGTGGAACGGATTTATATGTTGCGACATGCGATGACTGGGTTCGAGCTTTTATGCAGATGACTAACTATCGAATGTACCTTCGTGGCGGATTATCTAGATCTGGACCATCTCGCGAGGATTGAAATTAAAGAGAGCAATTGTTGCAATGGATAGTAAAAGAATTCATGATGCTTTATGTAGCATGCCAGGCACTGACGAGGTTTGCACACGAGTTCCGCATCTGGAGGGAGAGGAAGTTTGTGGGTCAATGAAGCGGAAGGCTAACGTTCCTATCGGATGTGATGGAGATTACCATCGCCCTGACAAGGTTAATTTTTTTCACCCCCGAGTTGAGTTGACATCCGCTGTCAATCCTCCTTCAACTCATTTGACAGTTAGTCCAGCTTTCCGTCATGTGAAGCATGTGTTGGAGACAGATTGTGATCGTTCACTGTAGCATATATCTCGCATTCCTGATAAAAGTAAGAGGAAATGTCATGCCATTTAGTCACAGACATAGCTCAAGTGCAAAATGTTATTGCATGAGGTTCAAAAGCGACAGTTGCTCCCATGTACAAGGAACAAAAACGCGAATATAAAGGTGTTGGAGTGGAGACAGATGAGTTCTGGTTTTGTCCGGATGATATCTACCATTGCGTGATGGGACCGAGGAGATCTCATGTTCTTATTCGACCACTTGTCCCTGAAGTTTGGTCTGTTATGTTGGGTACTAATTTGACTTCATCTGAGATCATACTGTTTGAAGAGGCAGGCTTTCACATCCAAGAGCAAGCAGCGTTATCACCGCGACATCTCTTCATGTCGTCTAATCTATTTGAGATTGTAGAGTGGACCTATGCAAGACCCGCCCATGCCAATAAGCCTCCATGTATTCGCAATGGGAAGATCATTCGGAGAAATGAAAATGCTCCTACGGACGAGCACCACAATGAGTGGGAGGGCGCTCGAAACGTGAATGGCTCTATCCACGGAGCGAAGATTTTACCTTATCCAGCATTGGGTGATGTCACCACCTTTCAATCAGGTAGTGAATTGAAGCAATCAATTTATCACATTACGATTTGTAATTTCCCTGCCTGTACTTGTCTATACTTCACGACAATGTTGTATTGTTGTCTACCTCTATTGGAAAACGAGGGAAGTATGTTAACTGTAAGCACTTATATTACATCTTCCGCTACTTGTGCAAGGTAGATTTTAAGAAGGACAAATTCTTTCATGCACCGAGCTTAAGCATGGACGAAGTCATGACACTTCTCGAAGCTGCAAGGATGATGAAAAACAATGTTCACTACAATTGATAGGCTATCAGAACGCGGATTACAGTACTGTACTTGGTTCAAATTTCTTTATATGTAACATGTTTCAGTTTACATGATGACCCTATTCAGGACTTATGATGTTCTTCCAATTACTTTTTGTGCAGTTTTTTCTTGTTATTTGTCCATACAAACATATAAATTGACAATGAGCACTAAATTTTTATTTTTCTGTAGTGACCACAATATATTCTCTGCAATTGACAATGGTTTATAACGAGAACTGATTGCATGTCTGAAGCCATGTACGTTATAAAGAGAACAAAGTATGAACTAAATTGAATGGTGGATACATAATGAGAGATTATTCTCAGCATACATTAGTCGCGAATTATTGAATCTCAAAGCAGTTTTCATTGTGTAGAATTAACTTATTGGATATAATTGAAACTATAGGTTTTTAGATTATTATCTTTGTACACAACAGTTTCTGTGATCATTTTCCTCTAAGTTATTTCATCCTCATATTCTATTTTGAATTGTATGATGATTTAGCTCGGATTTGCT
>CAXARX010000103.1:0-19334 GCA_963971425.1 Bryoerythrophyllum caledonicum | reverse complement strand
TGCTGAGCCATATTTAGCTGAACCCTTAAAGGACCAAGGATTCTTAGTTTTAAAAGGAAAAATTCAATCAATATTGTGAACAATATAATTCAGATAGGGCCAAATTCTATATCACGGGAATGTGTTGATCAAAAGTCAATAAATTTAAAGAAAAGAAGCTTCACATTATAGAACCCACTCAAAAACAGCTAACAAAAATATAAAGCCCAATTTGGGCTTTTTGGTCCTTTCAGGGTTAAGACTCAAGTAGGTAGAATATTCTGCTTCTGCCATTCACAGGGAGGGAACCTTTATGGTTAAGAGGTTCAAAGATAAATCGCTCATTAAAAACACAAGTCATCATCGAAAAGCCTGAAAATTTTCAATGCCTTGGACAGGTTAGGCACTTACTATAAGTCAGCTCGGCAGCAAAATGGTTGTCTTCCGGACCAAAACCCATGAACACATTCATGTACTTGTCTTCTGGAACATCTCTCTTTCGAAGGATGTGCATTCCCAAACACTCTTGATACCACCTACAGTCCATCTACCCTTCCATCTTCACAGAGAGCTCCAAGAAAAGAAAAGAAACGAAGAAAAAACCATAGTCACTTCATATATTCAAATGTAGGTAACTCACTTCATGGATTTTTCGATGTCACCGACACGGTAAACAGCATGCAAGATGCGGCGTTTGTCATCCCGGGGCCATAACTTGAGATCCATGTCGTCCGTTGCAACTGGTGCTGCCGATGGGCATGCCATGTTGCTTTTCGGTTTGCTGGCACGTGCTGAGCACTGAATGAGCGCTGGCTTTCCGCAACTCCCTCTGTCTGCAGCCAAAAGAGAAAACAAAATTAGGGTTTCCTCCTCAAACCCTAAAAGAGAAGCAGGTGATACAGGAAGACTTTCTGTGCTCTGAAGCGTCAGAGTCCCTTAGATCCCATTTGGAAGGAGTAAATAGCAACCCACGTGATTATGGATTTCATGGAGTTGGTGATCACCAACCTTTTTTATCATACAAATTTTTGCTGTTAAATTGAAGGAAATTGGCGATCATTAACCTTGTTTCTTATTGTGAAATTTTAGTTTTTTAAGTGCAGAAAATGGCGTTAACCATAAATCCTGAAAAATCCAAATTGAAACTGGGGGATAATCGAAGCATGAAATTATTGGTTTTCAGATCTACTCAACATAATTTTTTCCAAAAGAGTGGAAGCAGGCTCACCTAGTCTGCAATCCATGCAGCAATTCTCCGCCATGTGAATTGGCCACCTGCTTACAAAATAGATCTAAGTTTCCGCAAACCTGCATCATGAAATTTGAGAGTCATATCTAGCTTAGGAAAATTCCTACATACCCATAACATATAACCTAATCCCACATAACATTCAGTAAATATCTAAAGTAGACGGTCTAATCTGTAGTTTGGCAAACAATGGAATAATCCAGTTTACACACAATATTTAGTGTCGATGATCCAAGATTTTGAACTGAAAGGAGAATTCACAATCAAAGGTTAATGTGATCACCTTTCACGAGATTTCTTTCTGCTTCAATCCCTGCGATGCACTCTACATTGTGTTCGAGTGTTAGAGAATCGTAACCCTCTCTAAAAATTCATGTATATGAGGAGTTATATGTCTAAATATTTTTCTATACATATCAATCTATACATGTAACTTCATGTCCATATTTTAAGCTTTAAATATTTTTTAAATATGTTTGTTGTATTTATACATCATATGGTAATGTACAAGTTGTGTGTGTTTAGTACAATGGACCCCGGGGTATGATCATCTTTTGGGTAGGATCATCTTTTAGGAGAGTGAAGTATTTGTTGTTGCTTGACCTCAAAGCATAATAATTTACTTTTGGGGTACAACATAAATTTGATCATGTTCTATAAATGTTTCATATTATCAACTGACCTATACATTCATAGAT
This sequence comes from Bryoerythrophyllum caledonicum, assembly GCA_963971425.1. Lineage (NCBI taxonomy): Eukaryota > Viridiplantae > Streptophyta > Bryopsida > Pottiales > Pottiaceae > Bryoerythrophyllum > Bryoerythrophyllum caledonicum. The sequence goes on along the minus strand of CAXARX010000103.1, from coordinate 17,408 downwards.
AGAGTATTTGGAAATACTAGTTGTCTTTTATGGACACCTGATTTAATTTAAGATAGATCAAAATATAAACTCTACTCTTCTAAGGCTTTTAACCACCAAAATGCCTGAAGTACTTTCCTCATTTGGTATTTTTGCAAAAATTGCATTGTAAAATGTAATTAAGAGGGAAACTTTCTCATTCATCACGTACTTTTGTTAGTGTAAATTTTTTTACCATGGATTTTATAGAAAGTTAGCTTTATGTTTGCATGATCAATATGTGAAATGAAGATGATTAAGTGTGAAGATTTTATGCATCATTTTGTAATGTATTGTGGTGATTTACCAAAAATTTCTAAGATCTTAGCTCAAAATCAATCAAAAGTGCCCTTTAAAAAATCAACTCGTAAAATTAAGCAACCAAAAAAATTCCAAACAATCACTACACTTAGAGTATTACATTTCAACCAATGAAAACAAATTTTGTTCACAGATTATCAATGTCTTATTAACAATCAAATTACAAGGTATTTTTTGATTTTAAGTTTCAAATTTTATTCAAAAAAAATTGGTGATTGCGTTCAAAAATCTAATTGTACAGTACAATAGAACCACTTTCAAAAGTAGTGTGGTAGGAACCATGCCCACATTACTTTAGAAAAGGTCAATTATTAATATGAACTCCCTTGTCTAGAGTTCTCTTTTACATTCTAACATTAGTCGGAGCATCAAATATTGGGTTCCAAAGGTTTATTCTAAAGAATATTATTTTAGAGAGGTTCTATTATACTTAAACAGTCTAAACATATAAAATCCATGTATTCGCATGCTTACACAAAATTAGTTACAAAACGTGCCTTAACTCTTAACTGCCCACATCAAGAGTTCATATATTCGACGATGAACAAATTTCATCCTCATTTTCTCATCCATCATGTATTTTTTCATGGGTGGATCTTTTATCATAAATTTTATGAGAAGTTAACTTTATGTATGTGTGACACGTTAAAAAGAAGATAACTTGTGAAGATTTTATGCTCCATTTTATAATATTGTGTTTCATCAAAAAATTCTTAGATCTTAGTTCAAATTTCATAAAATGTCCCTAAAGAATCCAACTCATAAAATTAAGCATCCCAAAAATCTTCAAAAATCTTAATCCTTTGAATATTACATTTCAACCATCCACAAATTGTCGTTCCATCCACATTTTACTCGTTCCAAATTTAGTAGAAAAATACTAGTGATCATACATCTAACACTTGCAACACTTGCCTTCCCCAACGGAGTTTTCTGTTCGTGCGTGGAACTCGTCCTCACTTGCGTGGGAAGCTTTGTCAATAGCATCACGTTTTCCACTACACTAAAGTTGTTGATTAGTGTTATGTTACAATTAGTGTTAGACAATTTTAGGGCTTGCAGTCGCCACGGCGCCACCTTGAACAACCCTTGAGTCTCTGTTCAACACACTTCACAATCCCCGCTCTTTCACAATCCTTCTCGCTCCCTTCGGAGTCCTTCTCGCTCCTTCCTTTCTTGTGTACATTGTCAACCTCAACACTAAACTTCAAAGTGTAATTTCTTATCCTTCCTTTCAATTTACTGAGTGTGACTAATAGTGTTGAGGTTTTACATTTAGTGTTCTAACACTATCGTTGCGTGTGACATTTAGTGTTAGATTCGTAATTAGTGTTGACTACACTAATCAACAACTTTAGTGTAGTGTACCATTACAAATAGTATCCAAAATTCATAACTCCACAACTTCTATTCGTTCAAAATGTTCCGTTCAGTTGCATTTTATAATGTTGCATCTTCAAAATGTTCCTTTCAATTGCATTTAATTATGCATCTTCAAAATGTTCCTTTCAATTGCATTTAATTATGCATCTTCAAAATGTTCCTTTCAATTGCATTTAATTATGCATCTTCAAAATGTTCCTTTCAGTTGTATTTTATAATGCATCTTCACAATTGGGCTTTCAGTTGCATTTTATAATGCATCTTCACAATTGGGCATTTAGGGGTTAAGCGAGTAGAACAAGAATACTTGTGAACACAGGCAAAAGCAGCTTGAAGTGATATTACTCTGGGCATAACCCACACACGAAGCTCTTATATACAAAGAAGACAAATACAGTAGTTCCTCACTTCAGCATTTTACAGCACTGCACACAAATGATGTCTAATTTATTCTATAAAACAATGGTACTTTAACAGTAACCTTTTCGTCTCCATATGCTCAGCTAACTCAATTGCCAAGATTTCGATACCCCTGAAAGCATAGTCCTCATAGGCGTGGCATAGATCTTTATGTAGGTTGGCAAATGATTCTACGGACTCCAAGACTCCAAGTCCCGCCTTTCTGTTAAGAAAACGAGGGCGGAAGTAAAGGAATTCACAAGAGTGGTTTGATTTCAGAATTTCCCTTGAAGTATAGGAATTCACAGGAGCGATGCATTTCATGCACTTTCCAACCCTCGTCTGATAGACCCGCACAATTTTTGTGCTATTCTCGTTAAGAAGCAGAAACCAGAGAACGCTGGTTACGACGTTGTGACACTCTTGGCTAAGTTACGAGGTTGGTCCACATTGAAGCCACGCAGCACCGTCAAATGATATGCTAATAGCTGCACACATTTTGGAACATAATACGAAGTCAGCACATCAGACACTACGGCATAAAGTGAACACTGGCATAAAAGTAAACATTTGTTCACTATATGTTCAAGCTCAAGCCCTAAGTGCCCAAGCTCACAATTAGAAAAAGCCACTTTGGAAGCTAATAGTTTCTTTAGTAATCCTCAAAACATCTCTTTGGTTTAAAAAGTAGGGTATAACTTCTTTCTATTCTTACATCTTCTTGCTTTCCTTTGAATCTTCCTGAAAACTTCATTTCAACTCCTGAAGATGTGGAAGCAGCCATTTCAGCTAAAATGAGAAACTAGAATGTACCTGAAGGGGGACAATGTTGATGATAGGCTGTAGGCAATCCTGAACTTGTGGAACCTCAATGAATCGACAACCACCATTCGGGCACATAAGGTGTGCGTCTCCCTTGGAGCACATTACAATGAGGCGGCCTTTACGTGCTTGCAATTGTTGGATGACAGATTGCTGCTTGCTGAAAGTAAAGAACGAGAGCAACAGATGGCATCAGTGAATTTGAAGAACGAGTAAAGCAATTAAAAACTGCAGCCATTGTGTGTAATACGGTGTCAATAACAAAATCCTACTTCATGAATAAGCAGAAGCACGTCTAGACGCTACCTGCAAGTTGCATCTCGAGTGGCAACAACAATGATAGGAAGGTTCTCATCAACCAACGCCAAAGGCCCGTGCTTCATCTCCCCTGCCAAGATGCCCTCACTGTGCATAAGAGCCACCTCCTTCACCTTCAGAGCACCCTCCAAGGCCGTGGCATAATTGTAACCTCGACCAAATACCAGCAGCGACTGCTCCTCCATAAGCTCCTGCGCTAGGATTTTCATCTCATTATCCAGCTTCAGCACCTCTTTGACCTTATCTGCACATTGTATGTAGAATAATTAGATTGTTGAATCCTAACCGTTGTTACACCCTTGAAAATAGCTACTAATGCTATGCCGCAGTGAAAATGTGGCTCGCCGCGCATGCCTTGATAATCCGAAGAAAGTAGGTTAAGAAATATTACTTGGAAGATTGAATAGGTCATCAATTACTGCTTCACGTCTGTTGCGACTTGATAGAGTATCCTCTCCAAGTGCCAAAGCCATCATTGTCATGGCTGCAATTTGACTTGTGTAGGCCTGTTACACGAAAACGGGAAATCCACAACACTCACTCAGGTGGCGAGCATCCAATACCAAGCACGAAAGACTACAAGCAGCTTATGATATGATAGAGTTCAAACGGAGAGAATATGTAAACAGATGCTTGTACAATGTCCTAAAATAAGCATTAGTCATCTTTGTACACCGCTGGGGCTGCGAGAGACAGCGGTGACTTCAGTGGAAGCTTGCATGCACAAGACAAGCAATCGACGTGAAATTCCATACCATGGAAATAGACACTATTATCTGTCCTATACACTTGACGATTCCTGAATTGAAGGATTTTTTAGTACATTATGCCATTTCGAAATTCTCCTTTCAGTCAAGTTTCTGCATCATTCTGGGAAAGAGCAGATACGTACTGGAGTGTCCTGTACAGAATACTAAATGTGAGGCTTAATCTTATCTAATGTACATATTGACCTGGGTAATGCCAAAGGAGGGAGCAGATATGATTACCTTGGTACTTGCCACGCCAATTTCACAGCCAGCATTGATGTGCACTCCGCAATGAGTGCCTCTGGCAATCGCACTACTAACAGTGTTTGTTACTCCCACACAAAGGGCACCACATCCTTTCGCATACTCAAGAGCCTGAAGTGTGTCTGCTGTTTCCCCTGACTGACTTACAAAAAAGGCAGTGTCTTCTCTGTAGATAGGTCCTTGCCGGTCCAGTAAATCACTCGCCAATTCCATCGTTACTGGAACACCTGATGACAACAAAAATAGATCGTCAACAACCAACCACTATCCATTATACTACTTGGCACTGAATCAAGGAATAACATATCCATTTCAAAATCACAACCTCTCTGAGAGTTGACTCCTTTACAAATCGACAGTGCATGAACTATGAGAAGGATAAAAATGCGAACATTTCATTGTGGTTGGCCATCATCACATGCTTGTACTTCCAATATGTCTCACGAAACAGGAAGCACTCTTGGTAAAAACGTAGCATACAAGTCAAGCCAGAAGGACAATGCATCAACGCTTATAGAGGTGCACACTGTAAGATGAAGCTGGCATTGGATGATTTCACATATATGTTCAATATTTGATTACCTGACAGCTCTTCTACAAGGGCACGTGCTGCCAATCCAGCATGATAGCTCGTACCACACCCAATGAAAAGGATCCTTCTGCTCCGTCGGATAGTTTTTAGATGATCTTTGAGACCGCCCAAAAGCACAGCCTTAACTTTGTCACCTCCTCCTCTTATCAACCGTCCTCTCATTGTTGTGGTCAATGAATCTGGCTGCTCATGGATTTCCTTCTGCAAAAACACACATCATCTAATGTGAAAACACGCTCGCATAGCAGCTCTAGAGGAAAGAATCTACAAACACGAGACAGTGAGGACAACATTCAAATCTTAGAAGTAAGCAAAAACTAATACTGTACAATCAACAGTTAACTTCCAAAGTGGACTTTCTATTTTTCGTTTCGGTTAATGCCCACAGCTACCGGCGCTTCAGGAACTTGTTGACGTGGTTTGCAGACTCATCTGTAGACGATTATCAGAAGATGCCAGGTTTACACTTCTCACCATTGAATTTTTATTTCGAAATTTCGATTTGATGTCACAATTTCGGCGCTCACCGTATATATGCCATCAATCCATGGATTTCGAAGTAAGTCGAGGGTGTTATCACGCTAGGGCGTACCAAAATATGTAGTTACAGCTTTGGGATTTCCGATTTTTTTTGGCATACTTAAAATATTTTTACAGAAGGGGCTTCATAATGTTGTAAAAAATGTCAATTTTTTCTGTATGAATTATTTCTAATTTCTAATCATAGCTCTTTGGTTCCAATGTGAAATATTCAACGGACCTGCATGTAATGGTCGTAGCTTCCTTTCTTTATCTGCTCGACTTCCATTGCTAAGATGGAGAGGGCGCGTTCAACAGAAGCTGGTCGTGGCAAGCCCCCTGATGCAGTCCTCGGCATCCCGGCTTCAAATTTGTAAATCTGTACTCCTCCGTTCTGCCAGAGGTATGTGGGCAAACACTCAGCACTACCTTCGACAATGAGCAATGGATTGGTTGCAATTAGCTAGCCTAATGATCGTGCTAGATGGAACTTCAAGGTTAGCACAAGGGGTCGGTCCTGCGATACGTTCAGTTTCAAGAAAACAAATCTATAAATGTGCTTACGTGATATCTATGTATCTGGGTTAAAAGAATGTGTACTCACTCTAATATGCACAACATCGTTATCTTCAATCACCATGACCTTCTTAGTGTGCTCCACCAAAGCACTAGGATCACTGGCAAAGTAAATCTCTTTCGGCTTGCCACCATATTTACCTAACCTCAGCTCAGTCTCTGCAAATGCATTCCTGTTCCCAGCTTCTCCTACCTCCTGCTCACATTATTCAACTCACATAATCAGCAGACTCAAACAAAAAGTCTGTAAGCAGCAGATGATAAATAATGTGACATGTAGTAAGACCAACGTGTTGGAAGGAGAACACTGTTGAACGGGCGAGGCATTTGAGAGGGCACCTCCACGCCCAGCAGCAAAGGGCTACCACACTTGCAAGCAACAAGCTCATTTGGGTAATAGGGACTCTTGAAAATAAGAGCATAGGCTCCTTCAATCTGCCGCATCACCTCCATAACAACTTGGCTGAATTGGATATCTTTACCACCTGTAAAACCATCACTATAACTCTGGGATTAATAAAAGGGTAGAAGGTAAAAAAGTTAAAATCGAATTTAAAAGCTAAAGCAAGCATTGACCAGGCATTAGCAATGGCATTAACCTAAGTGCCCAAACTCAAAAATAAAAAGTCCATTTTGGAAGGTAATAGTCAATTATAGGCAAAGCATATTTAATGTTGAAAAATGTAGGACATCATTCTTTCTATTAATACATTTGTTAACATCCTTGAATGATACAAATTAGAAATGGTTTAAATGACTTTTCTTACCTTCCTTGAATTCTCTTACATAATTTGAATGATTTTTGTTCTCTTCCTTGAAACTTCTTACAAGACAATTTTAACTCCGGCCACTTTCGGCAATTTGAGCATTTAGGGGTTAATCGAGCCCACTAAATATAAATCATGCAAAATGAGGCTAGGAAATGAGCTGAGAACAATAATTCAAGTCACAAATTCTCACAAAACTCACCCTCTTCACTCCCAGCCTTGGTCTCCTCTGTCAAAGAATCATAAACAAACTTTGCAAGCTTCGGTATGACCTCCGTGTCGGTATCGGATTCAAACACAAATCCATGACGCACAAGCGTTTCCTTCAACACCTGTACGAAATGTCCGTGAGCACAAGCACTAGGTGCCATGTAGGTATACGAAGTTCAAGCACATGATCAGGTCATGAGATAGCAGTTATTGAAGAAATTTCTTAACCAAAACAGCCTTGATCCAAACAATAAAAATGGCTGTGAAAAAACAAAAGAGTATGCAGTACCATGAAGTTTGTGATGATGCCGTTGTGCACTACAAGAAACTCGTTGCCTTTTCCTGAAGACTGAGGGTGACCGTTTCGGGGAGACGGCGCGCCATGTGTCGCCCATCTCGTATGAGCAATTCCAGCGTGGTTTTCAAATGCGTGATCAAGATCCAGATCAATCTCATTCACCTCTGTGTAAACACAATCATGATCAATGAATATGAAAGTGATTAATCACTCTTACTAAAGCTCAAATTTAATTGAGATTTCGAGAAAATGTTGCATCACCTCAACACCGGAACCCGCTTTCGTTTTAGATCATCAACTTTCAGCCCTTATAAATATGCATGGATTGGTGCATTGGAACCCTCTCTGATTTACTAATAAGAACACTCAGAATCTCAACAATCTCCCATTCCTACTAAATTTTAATTTGCTTTTGAGAAAATCTCAATCATGAGGTAACCACACCTTGCTAAATGTGACACTCTACAATGATTACATATTGACTTTGAGAATATAAAACCCAATATTGACATAGAACAACATAGTTGACGATACTCCGTACAATTCTAACTTTTGAATACGTTACATCAAAACTTTGGACAACTGTATTTTCTAAAAAGAATTTGACACTGTTAACGATAGCAATAGAACTTTGGAACCCTTGAAACCTTTTCGTGTGGTATCAAAAGAATGTACTCATTGGAGCGTTGCAATGCTCTTTGATTTGCTAAGAATAATCTGACCATTACAATAACAGCAACTATGCTCCTGTGTCAATTAGGTGCAGAAACCTTACCTTTGTACACACTGGTGACGAGCTTTTCGATCTTTCCTTCCTCGCGAAACACGAGCGGGGAAAAGCCAGGCAAAGCCAAGCCCCGAAGATCCGCAGGTCCATCCACGACTCCGTCGGCATCAATGGAAATGCCCGCAGAGTCATACCCTCGATACTCCAGGCGTCTCAAACCATTGAACAAAACCTCTAGTATGTGTCGCCGCTCCCTTGAGACATCGCAATTGATGTATGCAAAAATGCCACACATCTTGCTCACAACACCGATTCAAAAATGAACAAGGATCGAAGTGCCTCAAACTGTCCCTGCACCCTGCATAAAAAATGGCTATCACTTCGTCAACATTCAGGTGTGCGCTTCACAGAAGTAAAAAAATTAGCATACGCACTCACAAAAAGACCTTACTCACACGAGAATCTCGTACAACCGCGTGTATACTTTTATTTTTTCTGACATTTCAAACGCAATAATCATCCCCTCGCCGTTTCCAAGCCGTCCAAATTTCTCTCTACTTACTAAAATGAATTCACGCTCATTGGAAAAAGTAACAGGATTCAACCCTATCCCTACCTACCGGTTAGGTCACCTGCGCATTCAGAATTTATTGAAACCACAAGCTCGTGAAAGCTGACAAAAGATCTTGCGTCCACGACAACCTCGCAGAAGTGCAACTCCATAAACAAAAAATAAACAAAAACAGGAGTAATTATTGAATTGTACAATTATAACTTTTCCTGTCCAAAAACAATAATCAACGAATTGGCATTCGCTCCAATCGCAATGTATACACTAACTCACACGTTGGATTAAGTGGGGGCTGCGACGAAGCGGAATTTGAAGACAATTACGGAAGTCTGGAAGTTCGAGCGATCTAGTACTCTTCCTTCAATTTGTGACGCGTTCAGTTGCAAGGAAAGTAATGGAACGAGCTCTTTCTTTCGCGAGAGATTCTAAGGAAATAGCGCGCAAGTAGAAGAGAAAGAGAAGGGAAAGTTCGTTCCAAAGACGCCCACCCCAGGTGATGCAATTCCAGACAAGGCCTGCTGCTTGTCGAACTACACGATTGGGGCGAAATGCAGAGATTTGTCGCCGAATAGATGAAGGAACAAGAGGGCGGGGTTGTAGGGGATGACAGTACCTGCTACTTGTAGGTAGGTAATAGCCCTCGTGCACCAGCACCTGGTAGGTAGGAGGCCTCCTGTCCGTAACATTCTCAGCTTCTACACAGTAAGGCAGAATCAACAACACCGGACAACTTAACCCTTTAAGTACATTGGGCGCTGAAAGAACAAGAACGGCAGAACCGTGAGATTTTGTCCTAAGTCAATGTGAAAAGGGTGTGAAACCTAGTGTAAAAAGGGTTCAAGATAGTACTTTGGAAATCAACTGAGTCGATGGGTAGTTTTGTCCAGAGGACAAAACCACTAAATGATAAATTTTGAGCGGTTGCCCGTTGTGTGCAATGTAGGGAAAATACCAACATTTAAGTTAAACTTGTCTATTACAGGTGAATCATCCATGACAAGCACCTATTGAACTCCCCCATTATAGTCTTTTATCAATCTATGAGAATTTTTTTCTTTAAAATGGGATGAAGACTTCATTAGGTTGATTTGTAATTGTTATCAAAGTCTTGGGAAATGGTTAAGAAGTTACTAGTAACTGTCTTGAACACTTACACCAATCTAGTCTAAACTGGTAGTAAATAGTAGTTTTTTTATTTCTTCATGTCATGCCCATGTTAAAAGGTCTTATAGTCATCTTAGAAAATGTTATGGTTGTTTTAGGTGGGAAGATGACCATTATGGAAACACTTTTCTATTGATTAGGGGTAGTCTACATACTCTTTTGAGCTTACCGGACAACACACTTCAAAAATTTCACAAAAAAATTCACATTTTGTCTAAAAATTAAAATTTCAATTGCTTTCTTCATTTCTCACATGTATCTTTGTATGGAAATAAAAAATCATTTTTTTTGCTGATGGCAATACAACAAATCAGTCATTCTGCTTGTAATAGGTAGGTTTACCTTAGATACGAGCTAGCCGGTTGATTTTGAGAATTTCCAAATGGATTTCAAGGTCTTCGGATAAATATCGATCATTTTAGAGGAAAATATTTTTTATTTTATAAAGGCCTAGCCAAGAGATTGTTTTGAACAATTGTTTGGTGTGAGAAAATGTAGGATTTTCGCCGGTCAAGCTAAAAATCTCCCTGGACTGTGGTCGAGTTCAGATAGATAGACAGACAAACAAATAGATAGATAGATAGATAGGAACACCGGCCAAGCAAGGTGGACATGAATAGAGTGTCAATTCGTTTTACCAATTGTGCCAAGGTCCACCGGACTATAGAGAATTGATGTAAGACTACTCACTCCTTTCGGGAATAGACAATATAGTGGTGGGATTAAAAATTTATTAAAAATGAAAGAAAAAAAAGGAAAGGGAAGGGAAGCTAAGAACTAAAAATTAAATAAGAGAAAAGGTATAATTAAATCAAATTAGCCACTTGGAAGAGTTTGATGGTTTTCTAAGCGTCGTTTGTGGAGTAAAATGGAGCTAGCATATTGGATGGCCAGTGTGTTAACTTTTGTGAAAGTGTGTTAACTTTTGTGAAAGTGTGTTTTTTAGGAGTTGCGGGTAAATTGAATTTAGTCTCTAGTATTTTCATTGAAGGAGCATGCGTTGTGCCTCGAGCACCTAATGAAATGACTATGAGTGGGTCAACTTTACAGCCTAAAACAGATAACTACCTAGTGATGAGAGGTAGGTATTTATTTGTTTTAAGGTCAATTGTGTATTGTGAGAATTTGTCATTCGAGAAGGTAAATTCGATAAACTCTATTGTGATGTTGTTACTCGGTATGATGGGGTGAATGGCTCCATAGGGTATTTCTTTGATGTAAAGTATATCTGGTAAGAATCGGGCATTGCATTGACATCGTTGTTGTATATGGGTGCAACGTACTAGCTAGGAGAAGACCGTATTATCCTGGGGTTTATTATTAAAGGTACCAAATTTCATTAAAATGAAGTTTCTCATTTTTTTAGTAGACATGATTAATTGTCGTATTTCCCACATGGCTTTGTAGTCTCGTTGGTGCAGAGAGCGTGAATGTGATGGTTGTTACATTTGAGAAGAATGTGTAGCTATGTATCTCCTTCAATGGAGGGGCAAATGGGGAGGTTTTAGATGGAAATCTTATTATGTCAAAAAAAAAGTTGCTTTTTGGCATTTCCCACATTGGTGCATGCAAAATAAAGAAGCACTAATTTGTGAAATAAATATTTTTTTATAAATGAACCCAAATATGCATGGCTATACCACCTTCCACATGGCTGCTTTAGGGAGCGTGTGTTCATCGCCGGCTCCAACCTAGCCTTTGAGTTGATCCACCCGACCAAAATCGGGCCAAACTGCAATTCTCCCAAATTTAATAACTTCAATTATAGGCCTCATACTAACACCTCCTTTAAATTAAGAAAACTATAAATTATTTTACTTTTTTTTAATATTTTCAGAAATGACCATGGCTCATACACTAGTCTCAATTACAAAGTGCAATCAATTACAACATGTTTTCTCACTACTCTCGCACTGCTCTCCCACAACCAAAAAGAATATTATGAAACATATTGAAACTTTAAGAAATAACTTCTCACTCACATCACCAACCTCATTTTTTTTATTTTAGTGACATATGAAAAAAATTAAATAGGTTTTAGAGCTACTAACATCACTAACTTTACTTTTTGGAATTAGTGAAGTTAGTGACATATGATATTTACCTTCATTTACATAGCATACCATTAGGAAATGAAAATTTAATGGTATGTAATAAGAGTAATAAGAGTAATAATATATTGAGTAATGTATACATTAAATTAAGTTGTTTGTTTTGTTTGTTTTATTTTGATTTGTTGAGAGAACTCATGTCTCTTAGATCGGGTGACTGCCAAAGGCATATTGAAAAGTGTTCAATGTAAAAGGGTGCCCATACATTGTTTCATGGCGTTTGGATATACATTGCAAAAGTTATGGAATTTCAAAGTATTTATGGCTACCTATAATTAAAAATTTAACAAAAATCAAAAGTAAATGAGATTTAGAGACAACAATTGATAGCTTAGTTCCTAGATTATAATCATTATTATGATGGATTATTGCCATGGGTTTTGACCATGCACACTTATTAAAAATCAAAATATTACCTATACACTCATTTAATACATAGATTTGCATGATGGTCAACATACACCTTTAATAACAATGGAATTAAACTTTCATCTATAATTTTTAGTGAAAACATGGCTTTTTAACATGACCTTTAATAACAATGGGATTACTTCACATCAAAGTCAACATATAATTCCATTTATACACATGTAGGTTCATCAATCCCAACTCCTGAATCCACAAAATTCTTTGGCTATTTGTGAAAGTTTGAGGAATTTAGTATAAACGCTTCAACAGTGCTTCACCATCCAACTTCTACCAAAAAACATAGCTAAATATTACATAGCATATACATTCTAACCAATGATAGGGGAGTACCGGCATCTAGTTATGAGGTAGCCAAATTTTTTTGAAGTTTTCCGAATGACATAGAAATGTTTAGGATTAGGTTCCGAAGAAAAAAATATATTGTAGGAAATGGGACCGGGTAGAAAGACAAAATCTCTGCATTTGGGTAGGCCACTATAAAAATATGTAGGAAAATTTCCGATGGAAAAGCCTTTTTCCCGGCGGGTAGCCGACTGGACACATACATTTTAGGAAATATTAATTAGTGTATAAAAAATAAATTGTAGTAGTGTTAGTGTACTAACTACTAGTTCTAACTAGTAACTACTAAATAAGTATGCTTTGTGGAAAGCATCTGACTTTATGTCTTGGGCTTTACTACCATTTTTCAGCTTTATTTTTCACCCACCAGTGACCAGCCCATTACTTTACTACACTAAATGAAGGAGATTATCGTTTAGGGGTTGCAGCAATCGAGCCTTCCAAGTTCTAAGCCGCTCGATTACAGATTCAGATTTCAGAGATGGGCTTTGTACCGTTGATGTGGGCGGCTCATGGCACTAATCGTAGCCGTCCATTTGGCCGCGATGGGACTTCGAGTGTGGGACTGTGGGCCCTCGCTCCTGCGAGGCTGCGATTGAGATACTGAATGCGTGCTTGTCTGCCTTATCACCGTCGTCTCTCAAATCTCAATCACGTCCTCAGCTTGCGGTTTGGGGGTTTTGGGTTTTGCACAATTTCTTTGTTTGGGAGTTCATTCTTCGCCGTTCTGATTCTAGAGTTTGCAAATTTGCGCCGGACTTGTAAGCTTTGGGCGTCAGTATTCCATACACGCGTTGCTTTCATTTTTGCGTGACTTGTGAGCAATTGAGCATCTCTAAATTCTGGCGAGGGCTTTGGATTTTGAGCATGAATGCATGATAATTGTATTACTTTGCTGGTGTGGTTTCGAGTTCCGACATTGAAGCTTACAAAATCGGAGCTTAGGGTTGAGCGTGGCAGATTGGCGATTTTGTTCTCCAATCCAGGGTGGCGGACTGGCGATTTAGTTATGCAATCGAAGCTTCGACATGCGCGAAGGCGCGGACGTACTTGATCGACGATTTGGCATAGCTGTGGTTTGCGGTTTTGCTTGATCGGCGTAGTTGTTCTGCTGTTGTTTTCAGACGTGTTTAATCGGAAGGACCAGACGAAGAGGCAAAGGTTAATTCGCGACCTGTGCTACGCAAAGTCCCGCAAGGTTGATCTCGTGGACCTCAGCTCCGGTAGCGAGAACTCCAAATCGGTTGAGTCTCCTTCTTGCGGTATAGATCCCCCCCTCTCTCAGGCAGACATTGCGCGAGCTTTGTGGAAAGAAACGTGGGCTGTCCAATATCCATGGTTGGAGTTCTGTGCTTCTTTGGGAAATTTTTTTTGCAAGATCTGCAGGGATAAGGGAGGCCGCTCTGTGTACACAAAGGAAGGCTCTAAAAACCTCAAAGTCAGTGCGTTCCTGGATCATGCTCGATCCAATGAGCACATGCATCTTTCTTGGGCTTCAAGCAGTGGTGAGAAGACGCTGGAGAAGGCAATCCACACTTCGCAGCGCACCTATGACGAGGCATTGCGAACTCTGCTGCAAGCTGCGTACTTCATAGGGAAGCAGTGACTCCCTTACGCTAAGTTTCTCCCTTTGAGCAAGTTGTTGTTGGCTGTCAATGCTCCTATTACAGCTAGTATGTACCAAAATGACAAAGCTTGCGGTGACCTTGTAATGTGCATTTCTGTTGTTATTCAAAAGAAAATTATTTGCAAGGTGTGCAATTCTCCTTTCTTTGGCATCATGGTGGACGAATCCACTGACATAAGTGTCACTGGACACCTTGTAGTCTTTGCCACGATTGTAGAGGAAGGGTTGCCTGTAACTGTCTTCATGGGCTTCCTGCACATTGAAGGGGAAAAAAAAGATTTGACTGTGATTTTCGATGCCCTGCTTTGTCACTTGCGGAAGTGGAACTTGGACTTGCGGAGGTTCGAGGCATTCGGGAGCGACGGGGCCAACACCATAGTCGGTTCGCAAACAGGGGTGGCAACACGACTGCGTAATGAGGTGAATCCATTCCTTTTTGCATGCCATTGCATTGCTCACCGCACGAATTTGGCAGCCTTGGATGCCGCGAAGGCGCTTGACTACAAGGCAATTTCAGGTGACGTTGATTCCATTTTTAATTCACTTGCCTCTTTTTTCAACAAATCCAGTAAGAGGAAACATTCTCTCACAGCTTTGCAAGAAGAATTTTGTGATGCTAAGAAGTATATGAAGCGTTACCACAAGATTCGGTGGCTCAACAGATGGCAGACGGTTATTTCGCTTTGTGATTCCTTGGAGTCTGTCTTGGTATTCCTCCGAGATGCTACAAGTAAGGACACAGGTAAGGCTCGTTTCTTTTTGCAGAAGTTAGGGCAGTTCAAATTCATTTACATTTTGCATTTCTTGGCTGATATTTTGCACTCCTTGGCCATGCTTTCCAAAATTTTCCAAATAAAGTTTGTCGATGTTACAACAGTTGGTAGTATAGTCCGGACTGAAATTGCACAAATACATATGATGTTCATTGAGGAAACTTGTGATCTCAATGCATCTACGTTCAAATGAGGACACTGGCTATCACGTTTTGTCTGATTATGGTCCGCATAGGGACCACGTGCGACGTCTGCAGTCTAACGTAAGAGGTAAGTTTTTTCACACATTTGAAATGGATAGGCCTAGGCTGGGCGCAGATCTAGAAGAGGCTTTGGCATTTCAGAAATCTTTTGCTGAGGCTGTTTGCAATGGTTGGATGCACGGTTTAGTGATAATGATCTCATTTCTTGCTTCAAAATCTTGAACCCTTCTAACATGCCTTCCAAGCAAGTGGATCTGCAAAACTGGTGCATGAAAGAATTGGAGACTCTGCTAGCCCACTACGGGGTGGACTGCTCTCACGGTGGTTTCTTTCTCCCTCCTTTTTTGAATGCTGCAGCTTGCAAAAGGGAATTCTTGGCATTTAAGTTGCAATGCACCACGGAATGGGTAGATAAAAATTTTAGGGACCTGTCAGGTATGATTACATGGAACCACGCATTGCAAACCCGCTACCCTAACCTCTTAATATTTGCAGAGTTCGCTCGTGTGCAATGTGTATCTACTGCAACATGTGAACGTGCTTTCAGTGTGCAGAATTTGATTAAAACTAAGATTAGAAACAGAGTTGGGAGTGCAAATTTGGAAGCCATGCTGCGGAATGCATTAGAGGGACCAGATGAGGGAATTGATGATATTCTTTGTGATGTTGCTCTTCTTTGGAAGAATGATAGTAAGTACACGTTTTTGTATGCTAACCCTTCTTTGTATTTGCATGTTCCAAATGGTCCTAGTACAAATAATGCATCTTGCACGTCTGGGCCACTTGAAAATTCTGTTGGTGGTACAAATGTCTCTTGATTTATAATACTAACCCTACTAACCAGCCTTCAGAAAATGCTTGGACCCTTGTTTGGATCCTTGCATTTTCTGAAGGCTACATCCTTGGCCCTAGAATGGTAGGGACTTGGCCAGGTTCAATTCCTGCCAAGGATATTTAAAGACCAAAATTTTTCAGAAACTAAAGAATGATCAAAAGGATGGGGAAAGTAAAGAATGCCCCCCAAAATGGGGAAAAACGTAAAACCGGTTCCATTTTTCAAAGTCAGGAAAACTGACTAATTGAAAAAACAAAATCCGGATATTTGACTAACTATAAAAGCAATGAAAGGATTTCAGCCGATGAAATTTTCGGTGTTTAGGTTGGCTTCCGGGTGAAATTTGAAATTTCCGAGCTATCCTACAAAAAGTAGGAAATCCATCGATTTTGCTATAGAACTTCCCGGACTCTGATTCTAACATCTACTAAAGCATATCTATAGATCCTTCGCATTGATTCGTCTTCTTAGGTACAACAATGGTTGTAATGAAATAAGCTTATGTGCAAGATAAATTAAGCAGTTTTCACACATCCTCCAAGAATGTACTTCGTGTAGATTGAGAGAAAATAAAAGCCAATAATAACCATTTCATGCAAAATGACTATGTAATTCCTTTTTGTTCCGACTTTGGAAGAACAAGAATTATAAAGAATGGAATGTGAGGATTACCTATGATTGGGGATCTAAGAAAGAACAACTAAGAAGGTTGCATAACATTGTTTACCACCCTTATTCCTACCCTCCCAGGTGGAGGTATAATTCCTCCCAGGTGGAGATATAATTCCTCCCAGGATACCTGATGGGAAGACTTTAATTATAATAGAGCAAATTCATTTGCACCCTCCTCCTACATTTGAGGGAGCAAAGGGTACCTCCTAACGTTGGTGAATAATGTTATGTGTAGGGTTGAAATTTATACACAATAAAATTTCTTCACACCCATTCTTTAACCATAGAAGAGAAGATTGAGAATTCTCAATTTCAAAGAATGAGCCACTGTCCAATTGTATGAAGGTTGAGAATGGAGTGAAGGATGGGTGGCAACCCGTACCGCATAGTATACCGAAAGCACAAGAACGGTATATCCTCTGCTGACTTCCTGGTATTCATGCGCACTCACTGAAAATCGTGTAGAAAAGGTCCTAACTCTTGGACATGTGCATGTCCGAATACGGTAACCTTTTGTGACGCCTGCTATTCCAAGTAAAAAAAACGACCATCTAGGGTGCCACTGAAAGTACAAAAATGTTGAATTTGAGAACTTTACCATCTGAAAGTGGGTTTGAAGTAGCTTTCCTTAAATGTCAATTTGCAAATTAAATAAAATTATACATGAAAAGAGGATAGAAATCCCCAACGAAGCTCTGACTTCATGACGCCAAGTCTC
>CAXARX010000102.1:0-36894 GCA_963971425.1 Bryoerythrophyllum caledonicum | reverse complement strand
TAGACAAGAACGATGCACAACTAGACAGATACAATAAATAATAGGAGCACTTGAAGATTCTAAATTCACAAACCAAAATATATATCTAATTTACATAGACTTTGAAAATGAATTCGGATCAATAGATCACACGAGACTACTTTCCACAATAGAAGACCTTGGATATCCTACAGAAGCTTTACAAATAATAGGTAACATATACACCAACTCCACAACGATTTTCTCTGGAGAATACTTTGGCAAAACCTTGTCGTTACATATACAAAGTGGCACAATTCAACGAGATACTCTCAGCCTATACCTATTTATCCTATTAATTGAACCTTTAATCAAATCGCTTCATAGAGATAATTTAGGATACACGTTCAAAACATCAACACTACAAAAAAGCTCATCTGCATATGCAGATGACCTCGCAATTTGGACTAACAACATCAAATCACTTCAACCTCAACTCAACAAAATACAAAAATTTAATACTTGTGCCGGTGTGGATCTTAGTATTTCAAAATGCGCAATAACCGGTTATCCCAATAACTGACAATTCAACCCCACTACGTTTAAAGCATATGTTCAATCCCATAATATAACATACCCAAAACAAGACCTCCCAATGCTCACTCAAAACAAACCATCGCTAAAATGGAATTTACAAAAGAAATATCGACCAGAAAACTCAAAAAACTCAAAAAACAAAGCCAACAACTACAAAGCTCTCTAACCACATTAAAACATAAAATAAAAATCATAAACACAGTTCTCAGATCAGGAGTCACATGTAGCTTCCATGTCGTCCCATACTCCATACCTGACAATAAAAAGCTAGACAAATTCATAACAAAAACTACCAAAATCATATGCAAACTCCCTCAAAGTATTCCTAATTTAGCAACACAACTTCCAAATAAACTATTTGGTATAGAAGCCTTCTCATTTACAAATGAATATATAAAATGCATAGGCGAGCAACTAAGGGACACATTAAACGACCATGGACAGCTAGGAACCATCTATAAAGGTATTGTAAGATACATAATGGCCAAACATAAAGGCTCCACTACACTTGACAACATAACAACACGCACTCTTGCATTACTTAAACAATATGGAGTACACATTCGTAGCTTTGAAGAAACATTTCCAGAAACCATCACATCAATAGGCTTAATATGACATGAAGAAAATTACAAACTTCAAAGACCCCTTCAACTCTCTAGCCTAAAATTGTTAAACAAACTATACATTGTTGGTATTTATGAACTTTCTCAATTATCACATATTGTAGTTAGTCATTGTTGTTGATGGTTAAATAAAAATAGTATAGGCGGGATTGAACCTCAAGGGAAACCCATTTTGAATGAGTAAGTGTTACGGTCACACCAATTGCTTCCTTTAATTCACATGAATAACACTAAAATACCAGCTCGACACTCTTACTCCAATTGATTCTTAATTTATTTTATAATTTGCATTCATTTATGCATACTTGCTCTCATAAAGCATCATTGTGATTCACTCCTAGTTCATCATTCCATTCTCACTCCAATTTACTCTTCTTACTAGAACAATTTCAGTTTTAGTTTCTCTTCCTCACAACTCTTGTTTTTAACTTGCAATTACTTTTCTTCACAGATTTCCGCAATTCACTTGCAACAATTATAATTTTAGCTTCTTAATATATTTATATTACTTGATTCATTGATCAATTTACAAACACGAGGATGCTCAAAGCAATTCCTCTTCAAAGTATTTCCCAGCTAATTCTTAATCACAAAGTAAAAATGAAAACAAAGAGGATGCGAATGCAATTCCTCTTGGCTACCCAACTCTTCTGGATGGTGTGCCCACGACTCTTTGTCTCCAACCAATTTATACCTTTACTCAAACGTCGTACCTCTCTAGTTTTACCCAAAACAAATTACACTGAACGACGTCGGACTTTTTGTAGTGACGCTTCAATTTGACCTAAAACGTAATCTTGAAAACGGGTCGCATTCCGTTCTTATCTCCGTTAATTTCTCTATTTCTTCGTCCATTGTTAACTGACTCGCGCTTTCCGTTTCTCGTCCGTTTCCGTTCTTCGGTTCCGTTATTGATTTTTTTCGTTACTGCGATACTTTAAACTCCGTTTCGACTTCTTAGCGCTCTCGGGTAGAGAGGAGTTGCCTTGGGAAAACGCGGGGTTTCTGGCTGCGACTAATTACAGTTGGAAAAAATGAAGAATACAAAATTTTGTTTTAATTGAGTAAGAAGGTGTGGTATTTCTCAGTAGAACGTGTTTTTGTCAATTAAAAGCTCAAGGAAATAACACTAGTGGAGGTTCTTTGAAGTAGGAAGGTCATCATTTAATCTAAAAACATCATGTCCATAGTCTTCTAATCTATCATCAATGATACAGAATATTGACCATTGTCTCTATCTAATTCATTTTTTCATCATTCTCATGCATTTGTGTCAAATGGACCATAGTCTTCTAATCTATCATCAATAATTCAGAATGATGACCATAGTCTCTATCTACATGTATTTGTGTAAAAAGAGTCATAGTCTTCTAATCTAACTTGAATGATTCGAATTAGTGACCATAGTCTTTGTATTCATATAATTATCAAAGTTAATGGCAAAAGAAACCAAGTAGAAAGAAGCAAAGTTCAAACTATGAGAGGTTGAAGTTTCTACTCCTCAAATGGGTCGTAGCAAACATCCCTTCACTCAGAAGTCTATAACTTTTGCTATACATCTTCAAATCTTGAGTATGATAAAGATTTGTAAAAAGAACTCAGAGACCTATGAAGATGCAAAGTTTCAAGTGAAGACTAGCAAGAACCAGATCGTGATGAGAGATTGAAGTCCCTACTCTTCAAAATGGGTGGCAGCGAACTACTCCTTCATTCATATGTCTATAACTTCTGCAATACAACTCTAAATCCAACGAAACTAGTCTTCATAGAAGCGCAATTCAATAAGCTACAATCTCAAAAAGTTTCATTTCAAAATACTATGTATATCAGAAGATATGAGTGTTTGAACACTCGGGTCTCAACTAAACAAAAATCAACTCTCCAAACTAGAGTTTCAACTAGGGAAACTAAAACATGAATGAATAGACATTTTTCGACCCCTTTTATAGTATCTTTGCCCTTCTCTTCTACATCACCCTTTATCTTTGACCAAATGAATTCCCAAAACCACGATTGGTTATAAGGATTTCACCCCATCCTTCTATCTTTCTCGTCATCCATTATAGTTGACTAAATGGGCTTTTCAACTATGATTGGCTAGTCAAATTCGACCCCATCATCCTATCTTCTACATCAACTCTTATCTTTGACTAAAATGGCTTTTAAACTAGGATTGGTTGCTTGAATTTAGTCCAATCCTTTAATTTATTTCACGACACACGAAAACAAAGAAGGTAGATTAATTTTTATCCTTCTTTTCTCAACTTCACAAATCAAATGAACTAACACACTAACAAATATGAGAGGTAAAAAAAAGAGCACCAGATGAAATTTCACTCCATTTGTAAGAACTCGAGGATGCGTTTGACAGTCTTCGCGACTTACTCCGCACGATCTGCTCTTGTCAATGGATTCACCGGGCCTTCTAACCAACGTTGATGACCATGGCTTCCTTCCATGGGTTGATTCATGCAGTACATGTACTGCTCATGATTGAGACCCTCGAAAGATCCTTCAAAAGTTACTTCGCGGCCGCCCGGTTCAACACTCTCGACCTGCTACAAGATCACCAGGGCTCGAGCGTCACGTTGAAGATTCCTGTGCCACCGTAACTCCAGGCGAGGTTGTTTGGGTGGTCGAGAAGGTCCGGCCTCTCTTTTTAGAGGTGCAAGCCTCAACGGAAAAAGAGGTTGGTCCGGCAGTTGGGACAACGAAAGCTCAGGGTTCTGCCTCCGGTTGAGACTCTTCATATTGAGACTCCAAAAAAACCGTCCAATTCAACATATCGACAAAATGAACACAAGAGAAAAATCACTTCTGTCTAACAAGGTTTTAAACCCTATGGAAGAGGCGTCACCTTGAAGCCTTCTAGATGACCTCATCTTTAATGATATCCAATCACACTGAAACAACACATTATTATACAATTTTACACTATGAATGCATTTGCAGTGCGATAGCGCTAAGACTAATTCTTGGATAGGTTCGTTCCGTTCTGGATTTCTTCCGTTTGACAATACTGCACTTAGCGAATTTATAGGATATAGCTTGTTCCGTTTATACTTTCCCTTATATTGGTAAAAATGCAGTTTTAACATCTCAAAGTCGTTTACAAAAGCTTCGTTCTACACATACCGATGGGAAAAATCTATTAAACCAATTCCAATTCAAATATAGATTTTGAAAATGCACCAAATTCCAAGGAATATATTTTATACTGCTACCAAATCATGTTTTGCCAGAACGAAACATGTAACCAAAGCTGCCTTGAAACATGCAGTGAATCTCACGTAACTAACCTACTCTTGGAAAAACATGTCACTCAAAACATAACACACACCCCACGATCAAAAACAATGTACAACGATATACAAATACACCATCGACTACCCAAACAATGTTACGAAAATCTCAACCCAAACCCCAAAAAGAAATACACGATATAAAAGAATACAACTGTAAAAACAACGACACAAGAATCCAATCAAAAACCTATAAGTACCATTGCAAACAGACACACTCAAACAACACCATATATATGTTGGCTATTAGAAAAGAATGTATTCCCAAACTACAAAACAAACAATATTACAAATCATAATCTACAAATATTAAACTTTACAACACAAAACAAATACTACAGACACATACTATCAAAACACTTTTACCAAAAACAAGTGAGAGACACTAGATACATCCTCAAGTCACTTGATCTTGATCACGTAATAATATCAATAGTAGAATGCAACCCCTACAAAGATATAGCTACAAACTACCCAGCTATTCAAAAAATAAACAATGTGGCCAACTTCTATGATGATACTGGCACATTCATCATTACAATACCTAAAAATAGACTAGAATGGCTATGGAAACAATACAAAAACTTTGAAAGCAAAAACATCACAACTACACCCCCTATACAAAACTTTGAAAGTGAAGTAGGTGCTCTATATCAGCGATACACAACACACACAAACTAAACAAAAATATACAAGTAGAGCGAATACCATATAGACATTCATATACTTGAACATTCATATACTCCTCGGCGCCTATTGTCAATCGCATCAAACTCATTTGCACCTGCTTTCTTCCCTCCATCTCATCAGTCTGTGCACCATTTGAGAAGTTGACGACTCTATTGTGATCTTAGTTGTCCACAAGGGTTGCGAGGATTTACAATCGTAGGTAATTCTTGTGTGTGGTGTGTAGTTGCTCGAGTGTGTTGTGTTCTTTTGCTCATGTCGCATTGTCTTCTTTGTAGCGCTGCTATTGTTGTTGTAGTTGATTTACGTGGCGGACTGAGGGCGGGGACTGATGTAAGTTGGCGGAATGTGGTTGATGCAAATTTAAGTGGGGTTTAAGGGTGGAGGTGGACGTACAATGTTCTGCATATGGTAACGAAGGCAATTGGAATCATTGAAGCGGGCGTGAAGGTGATTGTAATCATTGAAGTGAGTGCAAAAGCAAACACGAAAGCAGATGCATGTTGTGCTCAAACGAAGGCCAAGGAGGCCGAGGCGACATTGGAGTTCACGTGCTTGGTGGAGGCGTGCTCTGAATTCCAATTGGTAGGCATATAAGGAATGTAGTCTTTGGTTTTGAAATTGGTTAGTTAATTACGGAGATTAGTGAGTTCTACGAAAGTAGTGAAATGGACTCAACTGGAAGGTATGGAGATAAGAACGGTTAGAAATTTAAGGTTTAAGAAAAGTATAAATAGGAAGAGGTGTAGGGTTTCAAGGATGATGAACCATACTTGGAATTAGGGGAGCTAAGAGTGTCACGAGCGTCCTTTGCTATTTCTATTTGGTGTAGATTGCGAGATAGTGATTTAGTTTTGTCTTGTAAATTGATTGTGTGTAATGGAAGTATACTCAGTAGTATTCATAGGTTGATTATAATCTTTGTGTATCGTGTGATTGGGATTGAGTGAGAGTGAAGAAGAGAGTTGATGTTGTATGAGTACTTTGTTGTTCAGTATGTTTGGATACTATTGAGTTAGGCGTGATCGATTGTATAGACATTCAAGTGAGTATTGAATAGAATAGATTGATGCTAAAGTGAAGGACTAGGTGTTTGTAGCAAGTTCAGGAGCGGAGTGCTGATTCCTTGATAGTTTTATGCTAACGAGTGACCGTAACGGGTAGCCATTTAAATCACAAATCTTTTGAGAAAGGATAACCCCCGTATCTAAGTTGGTTTAACCATCAGTAGCAACGAGGATCCACACGATGTTTCGTAACTAAGTTCCTATGTCGGTATTTGTATAAATTTGGAGTGATGATGTATTTATGTACATTTGTTCTGGTGAATTGTTGTGGCTAAAAAACAATGAGGAAATTTTGGTTTTGTAATGGCATCCGGATCCTTTCATTGAGTTAGTAGGATTTAGTGTGTTTGTTTGCAGATGTCCTAATTTTATTGTTAGTGTTGGTTGTAATTACGGTTTCAGGTCTACGAGGTTCGCTTCAATGTATAACAAATTTCTCAAATTTCTCGGCAATTGCTTTGAGGGTGTTAAAAATTTCGATTCTTCTCATTTCAATTGATGTAATATTGAATGTACTAATAATCGGGGTGTTGTTGATTGACATGTTTGTGTCTAGATTATGCAGACTAGTTGTGCTATCTTTTTATGGAACCATGCACAAGCCCAGCCATGGTCTACGCATTTAGTGCGTGATTGCTTTTGCAACTCTTGAATGACCCTCACATGATGTACATGCCAGTTGCCTTGGAATGTGAGGAAGATGACAATGAATCGATGACTATTCCTCGTCGGGACATGCAATAGCCGGTCCATGATGACCACAGTGTAATTCGTGTTATCTTGCACAATTATAAATTGTGCACAACTTTTAATTCATACGATGAGGATCTCGGAGTCTAGGTGAAGCCAAGGTCCACCGTATGGCTGGAACAGCATGACGACGCACGTTACGTGTGGATTACTAGAAGAAACCCACGTCAAATTAAATGGACTTTTTTGATATTCACGTTAGTTAATGTTACGTTTGATGTCAAATCTAACATAAAATATGATAGATGTGACATCAAACGTAACATTAACTCACGTGAACGTCAAAAAACGTCCATTTAATTTGACGCGAGTTTCTTCTGTTGGATGTTTAAAATGACAAATGCCGCGATGTTTGCCCTCACAGATCTCCGATGCCTCATGTACAAAAACAAGACACAAAGTATTGCGTAGCCATCCTAGTCTTAATCTGTGTTGCGTGCACTTTGTTTAACTTGAGTCATGGTGTCAGCTTGTTTATATACAGTGAGATGTTTGTGATAGGGAAGTAAGAGTCTTGTATCTTTGGTGTTGCGAGAGGTAGTACATGCGAGCAATGAAACATTGAGGCAAGAAATTAGTTGGCGAATATGAGAGCAAATGCAAGAGTGCCAATTGAAATTCAGGCAATTCTATCGTTTACTTGTTGTAGTTGGTGCCATTGGCCGTACACATGTCTCAATTTCAAAATCTAAAAAAATGCCTGCAGAATACTATTAATTTAAATCTAGAGGTTATATATTTAATTGTCAGGGTGTTGTAGATTGTGGCAGACATATTCTTGATTTGTACCTTGGTATAGTTAGATCCACAAATTATGCTCGGATGTTGAAATGGTCAACATTGAATAACCTAGCCGTGCCACAACAATTTATTACATGCTCACAATGCGGTAGATGGCTTTATACCATACTTCATTGGTGATTCTAGGTATTCGTTACTACCTTGGTTGAATGTGCCGCATACAGCTGTTTGATAACTTAGTGTAGTTGAGGAATTTTTTTAATAGGTTTCTTTAGCAAACCTTTCGCGAGTTGCTTGTCAAATCAGAGTTGCACATTACCTTCCTTACCGACGTCATCACATGTTGTCCCATTTTGCACAACATTTTACTTGAACAATCCCATAAACAAGTTGAACAACTACTCAACATTTTACACACCAAGGAATTAGCTATGGGGTGATGTAGTGACATGCCATTCGCTTACTCAAGAGTTTGAGTTGTACATTGATTTTGGACCACTCAAGGTCATGGGTGGATTGTGTAATGTCTTGCATTTGTTGTACCATGACTGCTCTGGTTGCCTTGGTCGCATTTGCGATGACGTCACGGCCACAAACACTTTTGCGTCGCTCTCATGTGTTATCTCTTCACCTTTGACCTGCAAAGGCAAATATCGGATGAACTGATGAAGTGAGGAGTCACTCCGGAAGATAAACCATTGAATGGTTTGGATTGTGGAGTTGCAGGTGACTCACTCGGAGCCACAATTCGTAATGGAGTTGATGACGACTGCCTTATAGGTGGTAATAAAGGCAACGTTCTGTCCTCCGTTGCTTCCGTAGGATCCAGTGGTGAGAAGTCCATAGGATCCTTGGTTTTACGTTCACTCTGACCATTTTTGTCATGTTGCATGTGCTATGATTTTCGAGGTCTGTAGTTAGCATCGTTTACTACTAGCAAGTCACGCATGTGGAGTGATTGTATTTGCGGTCTACTTCCATACCAGTTGTGTATTGCCTCGTATGTATTGAGTGAAAATACTTGGGGGAGGCCTTCTGCCTTGTGGTCCTCGGAACTCAAATCCCAACAGTCTGGTACATTTCTTCCAGTCGTGGACAAATAATCTGCGATGCATTTGTAATCGGGTACAAGTTGGTTCCACTTTGCTTTACAGGCCGGACCATCACACATGCACGGCGAAAAACCCGCCCCCATAACTCGTTGGGTCACATGTATCCATTTACTTGTCTCCAAGCTCATTAGATCTCGACCATTGGTGGTGTCTAGCTCTTCAAAAAACATGTATCTCTTTGTTGCAATGACGGCAACAATTTCCTACGCTACCCACTCTGGTCCACAGTCCTTCCATGCACGGTTGGGCTGACTTGTCGTGGCAGGTGTGCTACTTTGGCGAGCTCCGTGGACCACTCCATCAATATCTTGTCCTTGGCCGATGGGTCGTGCATGCGCCAAGTTGGCCCGTACTACATCGCATGCATAGATGGAAGTTGTGAAAATTTGAAAGAGTCATGTTTCATTACTCATTGAATTATCGGAGTGTTGTTTTGTGTTGTATAGATCTACTGGTGAATGCTATATAGAAAATCAATATATACAAATACAAATTGTGCAAATTTAATATCTTCTCATGGATCTACAGTGATTGCGTCTTCAGAGCGTTGTTTTGTGTTGTGCAAGTCTACTAGTCAATGATATAAGAAGAAGATTGCAAAACTTCTCTATAATAGCATGAGAGTACATAAATTCTAGTCGAATTGAAACTAGAGTACAAATGTGGTACAAATAAATAGTACTTGTACAAATACAACATGAAATGAAAATCAGTGCAAAAGTTCAAAATTGAGCAAACCTGTAGAGTTTTTGACGATGACAATGACGCAGACACAGTGAGGTATAATTTATAACCACAATATTGTTTTTATAATTTGCTTCTGTTTAGGCCCTGAGGTTTGTGGAAATCAACATTCTAAAAAAACGCCAAGAGTTGTGCAAACAACAATGAAACCGCAACTACTACTAAGAGATGTCATTGTTAATGGACCATATTAGGAGACACTAATAAACACCGCACCTACGGTTTTGAAATCTTTGTTTTGCAAGAATGAGCCATTATGTACAAAGGGCTTGTCGTCCCATCCTTAATTGTAGACACTGTAGCATTTTATGGGATATCATTGCTATTATCTGAGTGCCACATAGGGTTAAAAGTAGGCTCGGAGAATAACAAGCAGCATAGGTGTGAATGACGAAGTAATTTTTCTTGAAACACCAATACCAAGAGCGCGGTCTAACGTCTGGTGTGGCTATATCTTAAGCGTCTAAAGAGTCTAACATAGCCTAACCAAGTCATTTTTTATTCAAACGCTAATTTTCATGTAGTTCTTATTGTGTAAATGCCTAAGGGGTAGGGGAGGTCCAAAACCCTCCAAAACTGTTGTTTCCGAAAACTATTGTAAGAAAAACATAATAATAGTTTTTTGGAAAATGAAACTGTAAGATGTTGTTCAATACTATCAAATCAATTTATCGTGAACTTTTCAAATAATTAGGTTGTACACATTTCAAAATGTTTATATTTAAAGTTCAATTTTTGAAAAATTTGTAGTTTGTGTTTCGAGCGAAATGACTTTGGGGATCTATATCTCAAAATTTTCTCCAAACAAAATTGTGTAACTCTTGACTACATGCAATTTTGTATAGTTGAGAACATCTGTACCAATTTTCAAAAACATTGAAATAATGTAAGATTTGTTTTAGAGCCTAGCAATTAGTTGAGGTGAATTGGAAAAAACAAGGATTTAACTTGCCCAATCCTAATCACTATTGACTCTAACCAATGAGCCTTGTGCTCCTTGCATGATCCATGGAATATAATTTCTTGGGACGGACTTTGATTCGCTAAGACTCTTGTGGAGATAAAAAAGCAGCAAGCAAACGTAAAGTGATTGATTTTGAAAAATCACCTAAGGCAAAGTTTTTGTCCAAATTCTCAGTTCTTTTTCGCTTATGGAAAGAAGACTTAACAAACTACTCCCTCCGTCTCAAAATGATCTTCCTAATAGAGAAAATGTTATGGATTAAGGTTAAAAAATATATTTAAAAGACCTATTTTGTACTATATTGTACAAAATGGTTGATCCACCGTTTAGGACTTAATTCCTAAATGCCCAATGTACCAAAATTTTAGTATTAACAATACTTTGAAGTTAGATAAATCTAACCAATTCTCTATTTTTAGAAGTTTACATTTTTGTAAAATCTTTTTGAAGTCTAGTTTTAGCATCTAAATTTTGATTTTGAAAATGATTGATATTGATTTTGTGCAAAAGTACTCATTGTGATCTTGACTTTCCGTAGTGTTGAGAGCTTTTGAAAATGAGCTTTAAATACACAAGATCTTAGAGAAAAATCACATTAGAAATACATTAAAAAAGTTGTAAAGTAGATTTGTGAGAAGCCATAAATTGATTGGGGTTATACATTGTTCAATTTAGAGCAAACTCTTAGAAGCTCAAAAAAGGCATTGGGCATTTAGGAGTTGATTTCAAATGAAAAGGGTACCAACCAAGAAATGTGAAGATTATCTTCTACTTTCCAATTTATTTTTAATTTTTTAAAATAATTAAAATTGGGATTTTTCCAACCCTTTAAAATTCACACCCAAAAATACCAATATACACTACAAAATAGGTATTTCAGCCGAATTTCTTTTTGTGCAAGGTCAAACAACATGACCCTACTATTTGTTGTTCATCACTGTTATTTACATTTTTCCTAAAAATTTCATACTACTTTAATCATTTCTGTATCTACTATGAATATTAGAAGAGAAAAAATTATAAATTTTGAATAAATTTCAATTTTATTTAAATAGTTGTAAAATTTTTAGTACAAATTGGTTTAACAAGAACTTATGTCAGGGTAATTGCTAAAAAATATTGTATATTCAGAAATGTTTAAAAGTGATGAGGTTAGCCGAAATTGAAACTTCTACAAATCCTTAAAAAGGAATATTTTATAGAAATTTGAAGTTTAGGCCTATAACCATAGTCAAATTATTTTCTAATTATACAATGACATAGTTTTAAAAATCTACTATCATAATCTCATTGTGATTTACCTTCATTACTGAAATTTTGGTGTAATTGAATCAATATTGTAATTGATATGCATTTCCCTAACACTATTATGAGTATGTCAGGTAATCACTATCTACGTTTCTAGTGGAAGTTGGGTGGTGAGACAATGTTCAAGTGTCTACAACTTCAAAAAGTTGTAATAATTTCAGATTTGCACCAAAATGTATGGTTAAGTTTTTGACATGTAGTATATACATACTGTCATCTACTAAAATCATAATATTGTATTTTCATGTGAATTGCACTGCCAAAATAGATTGTAGAATGTAATTCTAATTCCATGGACGTTCACGGATAATAGGGTACAACATTTAAGGGTTAATCCTTCAATGTTGCGCCTAGTACCATGGAATTTTCATGGAATTAGAATTGTGTTGTACAATCTATTTTGGGAATATGAATGACATTGAAATTTTATAGATGATGCCATGTGCATACAACATGGCCAAACAAAAAATTCATTATATTTTATGAAATTTTGAAATAAATAAGATTCTTTAAAGGAAAAGTGAAGAAATTTCATATTAAATTCAAATAAGCTTAAATTTTTATTTTTATTTTAGTCATAAGTATACACTTTGTAATAGAACATCATGATATTCACCAAATTTCTTTGTCATTCAATCTATGTTAACCCTTAACCTTTAAAGGACAGAGTCTTTAAAATGGACTATCTATGGATTTAGAAGTGCATTCCACAATCTATTTTGGCATTATATACGATACTTAAATTCAATATTATAATTTTTTTGTAGAGGAAGGCAGGTATGTACTACATGTTAGAAAAATACTCATAATTTTTTTGGTGAAAATTTGAAAAAAAATGAAGAAAATTCATATTAATTTCAAATAAGCTACAAAAATCTGAAAATTTTGTCACATGCACATGTCGTAGTGTAGAATATCATAATATTAACCAAATTTTCGTGCTAGCCTATTATTACTAAATCAATCCACGGTGGTTACACGTCCGAAGTTAAAACTGCAATAAGAAATTCAATTTTAGGAAATTTTCAAAATTTCGAATTGGAATAAAAACCATACCTTATAAGTTTAATTTCATTAGTTGAATTCATATTTTGAAAGGACAATTTTTATGGCATACTTCCAGATTACACACAAGGTGCTAGGAAGTACTAAAATACACTATCCAAAATTTTAACACATATTCTTGCATATGAAAATGAATATCACTTCAATGAGGGGATTTCTACCACCATCAATTGCGCACACACTCAAAAAATAAATTGGATGAAAATGTGATTTTATCCTCCTACTGCAAAGGATCACATTCTCTACATGAAACCAAAATAGTCCATTTTGTCATTTAAGAGTTAAACGACAAGAGGGGTGTATTGGAGGAGCCCACAAAGAATCTTAATATTATGGCTCAAAAGACACAGAAAAGTGCTCTTTTTAAAATACAAATAAAAAACAATAAAAATCAACACCTACATGCTTGCCACTGCAAAAAAAGAGGCGTAGATGAGAGAGAAGGAAAGATTTTTATTTTTTTTAAATGTATTTTTTAAATAGTTTTCTCCACTTTGACACATCTTATTCAACGTTCTTAGTTTAGTAAGCCCTATGGGTTTTGCTTCATGTTTACAAGTTATATAAATCAGTTGACGGTTCTAGAAGAACTATACAAGGTTCTAGAAGGTTCTAAGGAATATGTTTCTGACAACATCAAGCTAAGTTTGATTGTACTTGTAATCAAGGCAGTAAATTTGAAATCTTGTTGTATATTCTTAACTACTCTTAATCAAATTACAAATTAATTTCGAATCTTAACTTATAAAAATTTCGGTGACAACAATCATAGATCTAACAATATAGGTAGAATGTAAAATTCATAACGTGCAACTTTCATTCATTAACCCTTAAAGGACTTAGCAAGGAAGTAAATACATTGCAATCTATACATTGAATTAGTTTGTTTTGTTTTGTTTTATATTGTTTTGTATGTTTTAGATAACTCATATCTCATCAACTTGATGTACCTTGGAGGTGTGTGTGGTATGGTTGGAAAGTATTTAATGAGGAAGGGTGCCCATACTTTGTTCCATGGTGTTTTGACAAACCTTGTAAAAGTTATGGAATTTCAAAGTATTTATAATTACCAATAATTAAAAAAATTAGAAAAATATAAAGTAAATGAGACTTAGAGACAATTGTTACTACTACTACATGACTATTACTAATTTTATCCTATGTCTGACAAACATTTTGTGGCAACAACACACAATACATGTTATACGATTTTACACGTGGGAGAGGTTTTGTGGCAATGGCACAAGTCATACTAGTCTATACATTAAATTAAATTGTTTTGTTTTGTTTCAAAAAACTCATATCTTAGGAATTGGGTGTCCGTTGGGGGTTTATGTTGTATTGTTGGAAAGTGCTCGACGAAGAGGGCTGCCCATACTTTGTTTTGTGGCGTTTTGACTAACCCTATAAGATTGATGGAATTTCAAAGTATATATAGCTACCAATGATTAGAAATTTAGAAAAACAAAAAGTACATAAGAATTAGAGACAACTGCTACTACTACTACTACTACTTCTACTGGACTATTACTAATTCAATCCTATACACAGGAGACATTTTGTAGCAAGGACACATGTCATACTAGTATAATTGACATTTGCTATCAATGAAAGGTAATAAATTAGGATGTCAATAGTTAATTAGAATTGTAGTGATCTAAATATCAACTTCTTTAATGATCTCAAGTCCATCAAAGGTGTAATTCCATTCCAAATATTGAAACTTAAGACTAGTAGAATATAATATCTCAACAAGTTCAACACCTTGTTGGAATCTTATATTCTACTAGTTACAAATAGAAGCCATTTTAAACCTTTAGGGAATAAAATATTTGTTCTAGTTGTGTTTGGGAGACGTTAAATACCACCATCCAGCTTTTGGGGTACTACTTATGAATCAAAGGCAGTTGAATAAATTGCCAAAAAAGCCCTTCCGAGCTTTTTTTGGCAAATTTTAAAACTTTTAAAGGTTTATGACCCCAAACTAGTCTAGAGGGAGTTACTTTGGGTTTAAAAGTATTTGGAATAGATGGTTAGATTTTAGGGTGGACCCTCAACACTACAAAATAGGAGGCTTCTTTTTCTGTCTTAATGGGAGTCTTAGGCCTATTACCAGAAGTGCCCCCGAAAGCTCATTTGGGGGGGGGGGGGGGTGGGGGGAGGACCTTAACGCTTTAATGTCAAGCCAAGCCCTTTGGGCTTGTTTATATGAAGAAAAATAACTTTTGACTAAATTATTTGCTCTAAAAAATTTATGGCGAAAAAGATGTTGAAGATATAAATCTATTGAAACAAATTTTGCTATATTTGGTAAAGTGTGGGAAAAATGGTGAATGATTGACGAGGTGACATCTACACGTTTCAACTGTTGGGGGTAGAGCACTTGCTGCAACTGCGATGAATTTCGAGAAGAATTTAAAAATAAATAAAACACATATTTTTATTTAATTTATTTTTGTTTTGTTTTGGTGACCTAAATGTGAGCTAATTTTTAAAAAAATAAAATTTTGCCTTAAATTTATTTTTTTGAAGAGTGCATTTTTAGGTGCCTATATACTCTTTGTGCACTAAAAAGGGTATTTAGTGTTGGCAACACTATTTGCAAACCATGACACTAAATATCATTTACCCTACTAAAGTAAGTAACACTAAATGTAATTTCTAACACTAAAAGTACTCTATGGTAAATTTGAAATATGAAGAGGTTTACATTTAGTGTTAGAAGGTAAAAAAAGAATTTGGAAAGATAAAGATTAAAGACAAGGAAAATGATGGAAGGAGTAGAAAATGTGGAAAACATGTACAATAAAAGAAGTCTTTGAACATCAAATAACGGAAAACAAACCTGGATGAAGTTGAAATTGCCGCAAGAAGCACTAGAAGAAACCCGTGTTTTTCTGGACAGGGCGATTTTGCATCCGGACGTCCACTGTGATGTCTTGACATGTTTGCGTAGATGTCCAAAATTCTGCGTTGCCCAAGACGTGCCCCCAATGTCTACAGGAACAGCAGACATCAGCATGTTTTTGGCCTGACGTCTACAGGAACATGGGTTTCAAAGTTTGCCATATGGACGCCACGTGAGCGCCGGTTCAGGCGCGGGAAGACAGGTAGGAGAATTTTTCATCCGGGCTCAACATTACGTGTCATTTTACGTGGCCAGTTGCGGAAAACGACGGGGCAGGTGACATGGCAGTGAACATGACGTCTCATCTGACGTAGCCAGTTGTACATGATGATGTGTCAGGTGATGTGGCACTCTAAGGGAAGCTGTTCTGACATATTTAGAATATTCACGGATGCTGTTTTGGACGTCACGGTGGACATCCAGGTGCCCGAACCTACATTCTCTGAAACAAAAATATGCTCGTTCTGATGTTCATTCCCATGCGTGTCCTGTTTACTCCAACGATGACTTCCTGACTTCCGACGTTTCGTGAGACGTGTGCACTATGATGTACAGGACATACAGTGGAATGCCATGCTGTTGTCAGAGATGTTTTGGAATGGAAGGATGAGTTATGCTTGCGTCCCCACATACATGTTCTCAAAAATGCAAGGAAGAATGCGTGTCAGGATGATTCCTGCTCGGACATGCAGAAAATTGAAGTAGACATTCTAGCAGATGCGGAAATGTGTGGCTGGACATCAGAAACGTTCACATGCTTGCATATTAGATTGGGCAGTGGAACATATATGGAGACATCTGCGTCTCCGCCAACGTCTTAGACTAGTCCGCCCGGACACAATTCTATACTACTAGATGTCCGATACGATGTCTGAAGGAACTACTTCAACGCTAGAGACTTCAGAGCATCATCAGGAACGTACGTGGACATCCCTATAGAGAAAATAGAGGCACATGAGCACAGAGCGATAGCCCCCCACTACATACATACGGCCTCCCTACACATGTCCGACACCACGTTTGAAGAGAGAGCTACCGTCCTACAAGACATGTCTTGAAATGAGTGCCTATTCCGATTAACATGCAAGCAGTCCAGGATACGGATTTTTGTGACCAGCACTTGAATGGGAGTTCTACTCACAGGCAACATCATCTCTTGCGTGATGTCTCCCCTCTCTTGGCATGATCTGCTCCCTGAGGAGGGCTTCCCTTCCCGGCCTTTGCGGTAAGTGCCTTCGTAGCCTTGGCTGGAGCCACAAACTTTGTGGGCTTCGTATTTGGCGCACTCCTCAACACACGGATTGGCTGTGCACAAGGTAGTACCACAACAAGGTCTTTGCTCTGCATGCATTTGACGCAGCCCAACACATTCTCAGAGAATACGGAAACCAATGTTTGTCTGAACAACCTGTAAAATAATACTACATCTATGAAGACGTCCGACCAGACATCCTTTGCGTGGCATTACTTCAGCAACATTCCAAAGGACTTCTGAACTGCATTACCTGCGCTGTATTGACTCCGGCGACAATAGGACCCCCCAATGCTTCGTCGTTTCCAGTGTCTTCCTCCGCTCCAAAGGATAAGGGGTCCGTGACCTCATTACCTGCTTGAATCGCATCGTCAGGGAGCTCCTCTGCACCTGCCGTTGAAGGCAGCTTCGATGCAGGAACCGTTCCTGCGGCAACATCCGAAATGGCGTCGACGAGGTAGTCCAGGTCTAAATCATCCTCTTCCTCGACGTCTCCTTTGACATTCTCAGCTTCCAAACCATTCTTGTTACCGTGTGGAACGACGTCTACAGCACTGGCGTTTTCACCACCAACGTCTTCTGCGACGCCATTGACGACGCTGTCTCCCTGAGGTGCACAACCTTTGCGTGGAATAAAGGCTACCTGCGGTTGTGGACTCGGTTGTCCAAGAGAACTGAGAAGCTTCTCGATCATGTCTTCCAACCGTGAAAGTCGACCTCCTATCTCCGAAGTCGTGGCTCGCACATCCTGGATGTCCGTGGCAAAGTTTGCTGCACCTTTCTTTGCTGTTGCTTGCCAACGAGCGTACTCTCTTTGAGTTGCCGCTTTAATCTCATCTTCATAAGGTATGCGCTTTAGCTGGAGAGTCTGCGTTTTGCACAAAAGAAGACTTCATGTGCATGTCAATTCAGAAATACCACACCGAAGTAATTCTGTACTACTCATGTGGACTACGTTTTTTTATGCATCGTTCACCAGACAGGTCTTGTCTACATTGACGTCCGTGTGGACATCACAGCGTGAGGAGGATAGTTCTCGCGGACAGCATAATGTCCATACAAAGTTTGATTCACGAAAGGACAAACGTTTAGAATCTCACCAGTTCAGCTATCACCGTCTTCTCGATGGCCCTCAGTTGTGCTTCCCGGCCACCTCTCCCCTGTGAATTGGACCGCATGTGCTCCGATTTCTCCATCGCCTGCGCTGTTTTGCGCTTCTCAGCAAGAGTTTGCCACACTGTCGGATCAACCTCTGGGGGCCTCGGTTCACCAGCATCAATCATCTTGCATAGGTTATGTCGGACGTTGATGAGCGTCTTTGTCACGAACTGAGGAAACCAGCCCGGATTGATCTCTGTCTGCTCGCCTCCTACATCCCAATCTGCGAGAATAAGAAGAGCACGTACATATTATCGAACACGAGAAATTCCTTATTCAGCTGTTCTACATGAAAAGCACTGATATTAAAAACTAACCACAGGGACATTCCCATATTTCGAAAGCAGCTCCAAATAATATGAAAGAAGAAGTATTACCTGCATACACACGGGCAAGGAAGCGCTGCTTTTCGTCCAGTGGCTGATCGGCCCAACCGTAGCATGGATTCAGCCCCTTCGCAAATGCCTTCACGTCCTCTGCCAAATAACCTGCTTCTTTTCCGTAAGGCTTGCCTCGTTTATCCACCCGAACTACTTGCTTCCACGTCACGGCCTTGGGCTTCTTCATCACACGCTCCGCAGGTGTAGGCGACCTCTGCTCTCTCTCCACAACCATCGTGTCGTTGTTGTCGTCAGAGTCTGTTTCCTCCCCTGATTCCGAGTCCGTACTGTCGTCGAAAAATAAACATGGGCCCGTCTCAGATGGAGAAGATCTACTTAGGTCACGTCTTCACAGACATCCACATAAACGACAACGGCGCAGAAACAAACATGTGCTTGTCCCAGATGACGTCCACCTACTTAGGTCACGTCTTCACAGACATGCACATAAACGACGTTGGTACAAAAACAAACATGGGCCCGACTCAGATGATGTCCACCTCCTTAGTTCAATTCTTCGACAAACATCCACGGAAACCTTGACGGCGCAGACTTTGTCTAAGGAGACGGCGCATACCATGGACAATGTCCCTGCCGGCGCTGCCTCAAACATCCGGAACTAACCCTAAATATGGAAGTACGAAAGTGATGGACTGAATTGCCCACGACGACATGACCTCTACCAACATCTCCCTGGCATGGTCCCTAACAGCAGACATCGGAAGGCACCGAAACTCACCTTCCTCCCGTAACATCTTCAGAGTTGTCACTGCAGTCGTCGTCCTCCTTGTCGATCTCTTCTCGCGCACTCCTCCGCTTCTTCGATGGCGGGCTGGACGGAACTACTTCCCTCTTCTCCTTCCCACGGTTCTGTATGCGCCAGTCGTCATTCCGATGCTTCGAGCGTTGCTCACTGCGCGCCGTCGACTGTGGATGCACTCCTCCAGCGGCAAGCTCGTCGTCGGGCGTCCTTCGAGAACGGCGCTGCGGAGGACGTGCCACCGTCGTCTTCTTCCGGCTTCCGGACATCTTCCGCCGAGGGGAAGGCCAACGTACGAAAACTTCTCCTCGAACCTGCAAGGAGAAACCACATACGTCCAGTCAGACACCGCATCGGACATTATCGAGAGCACTTTGACGGTGCACAGCTGAAAACAGAGTGTACGCGCGCAGGGGACTACAGCACCGTAGAGGGAGAGGACGCTAACAGAGAAGTGAACACAAGAAAGGAGACGCGAAGGTGTTTTAAGAGACACCCACAGCGAAGATCGGCCGCGAGTGACATAGTGACGGATGAAGAAGCAAATTTCCGTCGCCCCCAACCGCCGTGCAATCAATAAATCGGCTGGGGATGGCTGCGCGTTTAGGGACCGACTGATGAGCAGGTGGTCAATTCGAAATCACTTGTGGAACCTAACCCCAACCCAAAACCCTAAAACAACAAAATTCATGCACAACAATGTCCTCAGCAACTGCAGATTCCCACAAGCAGGACGCGGAAGATGCGAGCGGAAGAGGAAGTCTGACCTTCCTCGCGAGCGGCTCTTTACGAAACGGAAGTGGGTCGTCCTTCATTACTTCGGCGGTCTTCTTCAAGCGACAACTGCGACGTATCCTCCCTTGAGAAGGGGACGCTCTTTCTGCTGCTTCCATTGTCGAGGTGAGTGACGTCGCTACAATCCCGTCGATAAAGTTCTGGAAAATAGTGAGCGCTGCTTCGTTGACCTCGACATTGTCTCTATATACTTCTTCGCTGGCTTTCCCTGCACTAGCGCCCGCATTAGAGCTATGTAGTTCCTGAAGACCTTGCATTTTGTTTACTAGGGAGGGCAGTGTTCTGCAACTAAAGTAGAGGAGAAACCGTGAACCGTAAAATCCGAAACTGCAAACCCTAATATGACTTCCAGGAGGACATACTTTCCTTTTCGAATAAGTGAAATGACTTATTCTTCTAGGAAGACTAAAGATCCCCTTTTTCAATTTACTAGAAAATTACTTGAAACATTTAATCAGTGCCCATTTATTACTTAGACTATAGAATTATCTGCACAGCTGATAGGGAAGCAAATGTTATCATTCACATGGACGCAGTACTTCAGATGTCCAAGGGAACAATATTAGTCTTCGGAGACGTCGTCGGGAATGATATATGTCTATGGAGATGTCACTCATGACGTCCGTATGTTTTTTAGGACAGAGAACTGCAATATGGACAACGTGTTTTGTCCCTTCAGACAATGTCTGTTGCATGTGCTATTTGCTGTGCTTGATTTTTTCCCATCCTTTCATGTGCATTGCTGGTTTCCATTCTATTGCATTGTGGATTTTCTAGGCAATTATTGCGCAGTGTCACGAATACCAAGTGCTTTGCTCCAGCAGGGGGATGTAGGTTGAAACATGCATTAATTGGGACTGCTGCATGTCACAGAGGCCATGTCGGAACGCCGACCGACCAGAATTCGAATCAGTAATGACGGTCGTGTGCTCCGACACATACCCCTTGGTGACCTGATATTGCAGACGGAGTTGAGGGTGGCAACTGAGTTGAATTTGAAGAAATTCCCTTGTCCATGCCGGAATTGTCATGGAGTCCGACGGAAAACTATTGATATTATCAGAAAACACCATGCAGATGTGGGCCGAGACGCATTTCTGAACAAGTCACTCATAGGTGGCGACCCTCCCAACGGGTACCCTCCGATGGGCATGTGGGTGGAAGATGTAGCTTTCGATGACGATGTCGTACACGAGGAGGCTGACATTGAAGATGATGTCCCTCCTCGCAACCATGATGTTCCTGTTATCCATGACGATGTCTGTAGACCAGACTATCCACAAGACAACGTTCCCGTTGGTGACGGGGAGGTTGATAGAGCATTTGATTTGCAGCATGATGTGCAGAGGCAAGTACTCGAAGCCTTCGACCGTAGTGACGTCCTCCATGCAGACAACATGGAGTCTGATACAGCGGCAGATCACGAAGACATGGACATCGACATGGACACCGTCCGTGACATGGAACGTCTCTATGAACATGCGACAACAGCGCTGTACGATGGCGCGTCGTCTAGTATTTTGTCAGCGACGATCATCATCATGAACATGTGCGTCGTTTTCCGGGTCAGCAACAAGTTCACTGATGAATTGCTGCAGTACTTGTCCACTGACTTATTTCCGTAGCAAAACAAGTTGCCTAGCAGCCACTATGAAGCAAGGAAGATGATCAGGAAGTTGGGTTTACAATACAACAACATTCATTGTTGCCCTCATGGGTGCGTGCTCTATGAAGAGGAGCATGCAGATTCGAATGAGTGCCCAAAGTGTGGTAAGGGACTTTGGTTAGAGGGAACAAGTTGCATTCCAGCAAAAGTGATTAGGCATTTCCCACTGATACCACGCTTGAGACGTCTGTTTCGATCTTCGAAGATAGCGCAGATGTTGACCGGTTGGACAAAGCATGTTAGCGAAGACGGCGTCATGGGCTCTGTAGTGGACAGCCCCGCCTGGAAGCATGTCGATCATGACGCTGCGTTCGGCAACTTTGGCTCTGAGAGGAGGAATCTGCGTCTGGCTCTGGCCTTGGACGGCGTCAACCCGTTCAAACTCAGCAACACGAATTGGTCGACGTGGCCCATCCTCATTTTGATTTACAACTTAGAGCCATGGTTTGTGACTAAGAAATTCTTCATATCACTGTGCATTCTGATTTCAGGGAAGCAGTCTCCAACTTCCAAGAACATTGACGTGTTCTTACGTCCCCTATTGCGGGAGTTGCACACACTGTGGGAAGGTGTTCCCGCAATGGATTTCTCCCAAGAGGAAGGTTCTCGGCGGTTTACCATGCGAGGCCTACTGTTGTGGACCATTTCGGATTTTCCAGCATACGGTCTCATCTCTGGTTTGTGTTGCAAGGGATACAAGGGTTGCCCTTCTTGCGGTCCCGCAACTGATGCAAGAATGGCTAAAACCGGTGACATACTCCCAGATCGTAGAGCGAGAGGGTCGAAGATAGTGTACGGTGGGATACGGAGGTACTTGAGTCGCCACCACCCATACCGTCGGAATCGCAGATTCAACGGCAGCACGGAACATCGCGTTAGACCAACGCCAATGACAGGAGAAGATGTCATCCGCTATGCAGCTTGGAGGCAAGCGTATCTGGATCTAGGTGGAAAGGAAGATGCCAAGGACGACCCAGTGCATTTCACGGGTGTGAAACGATTGTCTGCTCTATTTGAACTACCGTATTGGCAGATGAGGGAAGTACTCACCATCTCTGGCATATGCTCTCTAAAGGTGCTCAGGTCTCCATACATTTCAAAGGACGGGCTCATACCTATGCATTGTACTAATGTTTGAACAGACGTCTACGCGGAGCTGAATGTGTAGTAGTCGACACCTACTCGGACAAGAAAGCAGGAAGAGAGTGACATGGACGTTGTTCAGGAACATGGTCTACGACGTCTTCTGACGCATTCTTGTTACTCGTTTTGGTTGCAGGCTCTCGTTAGGTGTGGTTTGCGATGTCCATTAGCACAGCCTATTACCATCATCGTCTCTAGGGTGAGGAATAAAATATACCTACTGACATGTCCATGTACTGCAGTATCTTTTGGTGAGGCACATTTTGGATGTCATGCACTGTGAGAAGAATTTGTGTGAGAACATGTTGAAGACTATCATGGCTATGAACGACAGCCCTGGAAGTCGCATGGATGCTGAAGACCTAGGTATACGTGAATAGACCTGGTTGCAAGAGCCGCGACGTTGCCAAGATGATTACCACATGCCTCATGCGCCGTATGTCATGACAACGCAAGAGCGTAACGAGTTTGTGAATATAGTGTCGAACATCGGCACTCCAACTCACTACGTTGGTGCAATTCACAAACGCCTGAAGGATGGGAAGCTTCAATACATGAAGACTCACGACTACCACGTCTTCATGCAGCAAGTGAGTCACTAATCTCAGAGTAGTGGAAAACCGCAAACATTATATTTAAACATGCTGTCAGTCGTAGCCCCTTTCTTCGTCAAGACATCCTGTTTCTCCACTTTGATGTCAAAGTTGACAGACAACGTCATTCTGCACGTCAGAGTATTGGCCGTAATGGACATGACTTTGTTTTGGTAAATGCTCACATGCTGCCCATGACATATTGTCGGAGGAAACTGGTGCTCTCATGTCCTCGGAAGAAGGACAGGGCCATGTCTTCATTTCTGGGGGCGTACGTTGAGTTCCCCCTGCGCTATTGAAATTGCACATGACGGACAACGCAGTGCGCTCTCTGAATGCATTGTCAGCTCCTGTTCCGCACATTCTGCCAGTGGCGGTTCGCAACATTTTGGATGAAAGTGTGCGCCTTGCTATTATAAAAACGAGTCGAGTTTTTCAGAGACTGTGCGAGAAGCAGGTAAAAGAGGCCGATAAGGATGAGGTCATGGACAATGTTATCATGGCTACATGTCTACTCGAGAAGGAGTTTCTGACAACATTTCTGAATGTCATGACCCATTTGCCAGTCCACCTTGTGGAACAGTTATTTCTATGTGGTCCAGTGCATTGTAGGTGGATGTATCCTATAGAGCGTTACATGAAGACGCTGAAGGATTATGTAGGGAGTATAGCGGAGGGGTATCGGAACGAAGACACATTAGACTTCTGTACAGAGTATATGAGAGATTACGAGGGCACAACACATCGAGTCTGGGATGTAGAAGAAGACCCAATCATGAATGACGAAGTGATACGTGGCAAGGTACCTCAACAACGGCGCCTGTCCGACGAAGTGCGTCGGTATGCGCATGCATTTGTCCTTGACAACGCCCCCTGCTTGGAACCTTGGCGCGAGTAAGTTCTCCTAACTAGACTATAATGTCTTCCAAAGCACCTATTCAGTGTACTTACGTCGCATATAACATTCACTACTTCGACATGAACATGTAAGTGTCCACCTTGATGTCTACCATACCGTCAGTGTCGACTACCTTGTCTGTTGGGAGTTTCTTTGAGGTGGTCGTGCGTACACGATGAGCAATGACGTCAGAGGACTGAAATAATGTGTCTAAGTTCAGGCAAGGTTGAGGGACTAGCGTGCGATTGATGACTCCACTGTGGTGCAATATGTTGGGTTGTGCTGCATGTAGGGAATACATACAGTTGAAGTCCTCTAGATGGGAGGAACGTGAAGCCTTCCGTACACGGTTTCGACGTTTCTATCCCCAAAGTGCTGTCCGGTACCCGTCCGAACTAAGTGAGGTTCCCCTATTCGCTGATTGGTTGATGTGTACAGTGAACGAAGCTGTCCGTGGTGGACGTCGAGTGGAAGATGATGTGTTGCAGTATGCACATCCCCCACAACGGAGCGCGACGTCTCACCGTCAAATGTATTGTCATGGTATGCACCTACGTGTTCGCAGTTCAGAGGGCGGTCTGATCAACTGCGACTCTGCTGTAATCGCATGCTTGACCGGGTAGCTGCGTTGGGGCCTTGTAAATGGAAGGCCACAGGAAGTGACACAGGAGTATGTTGGGTACATTGAAGAAATTCTTGTTTTGGATTATCGCAACCATTGCGTCACAATGCTTCTATGCAACTGGATTCGAGGTACACGCGACGCTAGATATCCTAGCATTCAGACAGACAGATATGGCTTCAGCCTCGTGAACTTCAACCAAATGGATGGGAAGGTGCACTCAGATTCATTTGCATTTCCTTTGCACTGCCAACAAGCCTACTTTTCTCACGACCTGCATCGACCTGGTTGGAAGGTAGTTTGCAGAACAGATGTCAGAGGTAGACGAAGATTTGCCCACGGCATAGAAACCGCACCAAATATGGTGGATTTGCGCAACGACAGAGACTTTCCCGGTTTCCAACCAATTGTGCAGGAGTCGGACCCACAGCGCCGTCCTGTGGATGATGTTGAATAGTATCAGGCCATACTAGGCAACAATATAGTAGCAGAAGATGAAGTTGAGAACCTCCATGTCCTCTGTATTGTATTGGATACAGCACCAAGAAATCGAAGTAGACATTGCCTGCAACGCCTGCCGGACAATGGGTTGTCCCTGTGTATGTCTACCAGAAGAAAGTCGTGCAATGCACACTGAATTCTGCTAAAGAAAGAGGTAGTGGTAGCCACAGCCTAAGTTAGATGTGCATATTGTGGCAGTGCCATGCTCAATTCTTTTCCCTGAATTACATGCCTGGATAGTTTGAACGCATTCTATAAAACTATATCGTCACGTATGTCCACAGTGTGAGGAGGCCTGTTAAATGCGTACCTTTATGAGGAATTGCCCTGCAAGTGGCTTCACAGACACTGAGAAGTACAACAGGTATACGTAGACAACCACATGAATATGAAAGGAATACAGCACTTGCACAGAATATCTTTGAAAACGTCGGTATAATCGCAAGGAAGTCTGAAATGACATTTTGGCATACGCAGGAAATTCTCACTAGACATGAGGATGTCACGCTAGACATCTTTTTTGACGCGTAATTG
The DNA here is from genome assembly GCA_963971425.1 of Bryoerythrophyllum caledonicum. Lineage (NCBI taxonomy): Eukaryota > Viridiplantae > Streptophyta > Bryopsida > Pottiales > Pottiaceae > Bryoerythrophyllum > Bryoerythrophyllum caledonicum. The sequence continues at coordinate 10,763 of CAXARX010000102.1, read as the reverse complement.
TTTGTTCTGATGTTTGTGGAAGCGTCAGGGCCTCTCATTCGACGTCATGGCGGACATCATTGCATATATATCCTGGAAATTGCTTCCTGGCACTCTGACTGCCACGTTGTCGGGTAGAGAGGAGCGCGCTTAGGGAACACACGGGGTGTCTGGCTGCAAGTTGTTGAGTGGTAAACAATAACTTGTCGAAAACTCGAATCTTCACTTGATCTTCTCTTCAGTCTTCACTTCAATCTCCCGTTGGCCTATCCTGATGGTGGCTCTACAGGGATAAGGGTAAGGGTGTGTGATAAGAAACAAGTCCTCGGACGGGTAGAACGGGACGGCCAGACCACGAGCTGAAACCGTCCGAAAGATTGGCTCCTAAATTTCAAACCCACGGTGACCAGGAAGCGCCTTTCACCGGTGGGAACAACATATAAGATCGACCATGTGGGCCATTAACCCCACTTCGTCGCCACAAACACAAAACGGGTTATTGTGGAAACCCACAAAAACCGCAACAAAGATTACGATGCAGAATTGAAATTTTCAACTAGCCTCCAACACCGGCTGGGAATAACAATAATTTGAAACGGACCACAAGCCACAACACACAAAAGTCTTCAAATCTTCAAGCTCTTCAGTCTTGAGTCTTCATGTTTTAAGAAAAACAATGAGGATCTTCAATCTCGCTCATCTCCCTCCTTCGCATCTAACCTCTGCCTCTTAAAACCTCTATAACTTTTGATCTATAAATGTGTTTTACAAGTGTGATAGCAATTTCAAAAGCTAACACAACTAGCTACAACATATAAAATTTTCACTAAAAACTAAAATTCTGTCCGTATTTTGTAGCCCTCAAAACATCGACCTCTTATTTTTGAGGACTTTCTAACCTCACAACTTCTAAAAACTATAACTCCTTCAATACAACTCCAAATAACTCGTGCAATAACAATTTCGAAAGGTAATTGCACAAGCTATCATGTGAAAAAAATTCAATAAAACTCTTCGTACTAACCGTAAGTTATGATCCTCCAAAGCCTCGGCCTTCTTTCTCCAAGCTTGCACACAACCTCAACTTCAGCACGCTATAACTTTCTGCTCCAAATTCCAAACGGCTTTTGTGATATGTTTTTGAAAACCTTATGATAAGAACTATACTCTCTGAAAATTTCAAGATAAACAAACAATTGACTCAAAAGATATGGCTTGTTGAAGCCTCTGACCTCTCAATGGAGGTCCTCGGGTTTTCACAACTTTGAACCTCTATAACTTTTGACTCATAACTTCAAATCTAACTTGCAAACACTTTTTGGAAACCTCTTGTCACAAATTTTGCAATGCTAAATTTTCATTACATAATAACATATGCTCCATGAGCTACATCAATTCCAAGTTCGGCTTCAAAATCCCAACACTCAAAACACAAAAAACAACTAACTTCTCACACACTCACTCCCCCCTATCTTCTCCTTCTCTTCTCCCTAATCTAAGGTGAGAGATGAGACTTTTCGGCTCATGTCCCTACTAAGACCCCACCTAAGACCCCACCTAAGATTCCAACTACATCTCCTTTCACACTTCACTTAATTTCCATTCTCCTATTGCAAACTTATTAATACTAATGTCTTTTCCAAGAACTAAAACTACACTTTGTAAATTTTGAAAAATATTCAAACAACAATTAAGTACTAACATCCAATAGATGTCTACTAGAGGTAAAAAACTAGAGTCTCAATCGAAGCATCACTCCATCTGCAGAAACTTGAGGATGCGCTGAACAATGTTGGCAACGTAGTCTGCACGTCCGTCCTTTGACAAAGGATTAATTGGGCCCTCCAACCATCGCTGATGACCACGGCTACCTTCAACGGGCTTCGTCATACAATACATGTATTGCTCCTTGTTCAGACCTTCAAAACACCCTTCAAAAGTCATTTCACAACTATCAGGTTCAACACTCCCAACTTGTAATAGGATCACCAATGCTCGAGCATCCCGCTGAAGGTTCCCGTGCCACCGCTGCTCTAAACGGGGTTGCTTCAATGGTCGAGAAGGTCCACCTTCATCACGAGTATGCTCAAATGGCAATGCAGGATCCCGCAATATAACAGGCTGATCTGACAACTGTGATAACGAAAGTTCAAGCTCAGCCTCCGGTTGAGGCTCTTCATCTTGAGACTCAGAAAAAACCCTCCAGTTCGACATTCTGAATCTAAACTGGAAAACAAATATCACTAATACGATTGAATGAAGCTGTAAGGCAAAACCGCCCTTTATATTGATGTTATGCATGTCAACAGAATGGCGTCACCTTGAAGCTATTCAATAAAACATATTATAATATGTTTTTACCCTATGTACATATTTACTACACGACATTCACTCTCTCTAAACCTTCACATCCTCCGGTATGTGCCAAATTCTGTCGCCATCAATATCTTGGATTTCATCTTCTGCATCTTCTTAGTTGTGAATATCATCTTCTTCTTGTTGATCATCTTCCATTTGTGTGTGGTTTAATATTGTTTGAAGATCTTCAAGATGATACCTTCCACTTCTTCGAAAAACTTTAATTCTTTTTCCAGCCACAGGTACACGTAGAGGTTCACCATCCAATTCACGTAGTGAATATGTGTTGTTTGAATGCACTTTCATAACGACTTACGAGCCAAACCATCTTTTGGCAAACTTCCTCAATGTACTATGTTGATGCTCTAGTGTGCTGTCAAACACAAGCACCCAATCACCCTCTCTAATCTCTTTCAATCGCAATCGATGTGTTTTGTCAAATCTATCTTTGTTGCTGAGTGTTGCAGCTTTCATCTTTTCAATTGCAATCTCAAGGTCTTCAGGTAACCTTCCAAGCTGTTGAATACGAAGTTCCAACAGTCTTTCTCTGCTTATGCCATCCTCCCATGCAAGAAACATCCAAGTAGGAATATCTTGCTCCGCTGGCATAATTGGCTTCTGTCCATACATAAGCTCTACAAGCATGTAACCTGTTACAGTACTGTGTGTAGTTCTATCAGCCCAGAGAGCAAATGGTAGGAGTTTTGGCCATAAGTTTGGCTTTCCTTTGCAAGCCTTTACTAGTGCATGGACAATAGGTGGATGTCCCCTCTCAATTTTGCCATTAGCCTCTGGATTGTAAGCTGTTGTAAGCTTCAGTTGCACTCCATATCGTTTGAAGAACTCCTTGGCTTCAGTGGCATTCAACTCTCCTCTGTCAGCTCTCATGTGGGCAATGCTCCCATATCGGCTAAAAATGTCTTCAAGAGTAAACCGACATACATTCTCCGTTGCCTTGGTCCTTAGAGCCCTTCCTTCAACATAGTTTGAAAGCTCTTCCCATGCCAAAACAAGGTATTTCATTCCCCACATTGCATTTGGCATAGCCACCAAATCAATCATCCATTGAAAATGGATAGCAGTAGGATAAGTGGGATGCAATTCGTCTCTGTGTCGCACTTTAGATTGTAATTGGCACATCACACAAGACGCTACAAACTCTTCAACATCTTTGTAGAGTCCCTTCCACCAATATCTCTCCTTGATCTTTGTATAAGTGGCCCAGATTCCCCGATGACCAGCCCAATTTGTATCATGAAATTCTTTTAGGACTTGACCTTTGGTCTCAGAATCCCCCACCACTCTTAATGGCACTTCACCAGCTCTTTTTGTTCTCTTCCATAGGAAACCATCTCTTAACAGAAAACCATAGGATTGATGCCTGATATCCTTAAAAGTCTTGTCCATCCAGCCTTCTTGCCTTTCCATGGTACTCAAATAGAGTCCAATGTCTTTTAGCCTTTCTTCATAGAGCTCTTCTTTAAAAGGCAAAGCTTTTGTGGATGAACTTTCTCCTTCTGCTCTCATCACATAGCTTCCATGTGATAGTTCTTCACTTGTTTCTTCAGCCATCATCTCCTTTTCATTGAAATACCTTGCTCTAGACAACATATCGGCAACACAATTGTTTTTGCCTTCAATGTGAACTAGCACAGGATTCAAAGACTTGATGTAGGCAATCCATCGTAGCATAGCAATGTCTGGTGAATTACAATTGCCTATCATTCCCAGCAAAGGTAAGCAGTCCGTCTCTACTACCACTTCTGCTCCAATTAGGTAGTTTCTGTCTGCCTTCAGAGCAATGAGTGCACCCCATAGTTCTCTTTTGACTTGTGGGTATGCTCGTTGCCGCTCAGTCAAAATCCTTGCTCCAAACCGGATAGCAAATCTTTTTCCTTCATCATCATTTTGTCCAATAGCCCATCCAATTGCAATTGGACTTGTATCAACAGTCACTATCACCGGTCTCCCACAATCATAACTCACTTGCTTAAGAACCGGTGGTGCTCTCAAAATTTTCTTCAACTCCATCATAGCCAAATCTTGTTCATGTTGCCAAAGGAATTTGTTCTTCTTACGCAAAAGTTTGTACAATGGCTCTGATACATGAGCAAAATGAGGGATCCAAATTTGATAGAATACACAGGCTCCCAGAAACCTCCTTACTTCAGTGACACTGCTACATGCCTTCATTCTTTCAATAGCGTCGACCTTTTCAGGATTAGGTTTTCTTCCATAGGAACCACATAAGTGTCCAACTACCAAAATCTCATCAACCCCAAACTTTGACTTTTCAATGGAGAGAGTCAAATTCACTTCTTGAAGTTTATCCAAGATTTTTGATACACCTTTGATATGATTGCTCACAAAAGCTCTACAACCATCATCTTGAACCTTCAAGTTCTTTTTCTTCTCCTCACATCCTTTCATAGGAATATCATCTACAAAAGGTATGGTCTTCTCTGGCACAAATTCTCTTAGGATTTGATTCATGGCGCTTTGCATGTGTGCCATCGAGTTAGTGGCACCTTGGGGCAATGTGCACATGCGCACTAAACCAAGTGGAGTTTTCATGGTTGTCAAATCCCTGCTCTCAGTAGCCAATTGGAATTGATCGTAACCAGAATATAGGTCTCCAATGGAATAAATTGCATGTCCAGCAAATGCTTCAGCCACTTCATCAACAATTGGTCCAGATCCTTTGTTCCTAATGGTCACTTTATTAGCAGGTTGCATGTCTTGAATAAATCTCAATGCTCCTGACTTTTTTGGAACGGTGAACCATCGGTTTGAATAAGGAGCCATGGATGGCTCAAGTATGCCCATCTTGATCTTTTCTTTGAGCAACTCCACAAGTTTTGGAAGTAAAGCTCTAGGTACAGGTATAGGCTTTAGATCCCACGGTACATGAGGCACCGTGAAAATCACCATAGGTGTCACAACGCTAGGTTGTACACATCCGATTTCATCTGGCGAAGAAGCAAAGGCTTTTCCATGCAAAATAAGCATGTCTTGAAATTTCTTCTTCTCCGGCTCAGTCAAGAAATCATCTCCTCCAATTTTTAAGTTTGCCAAACTTTCTTTCGTAAACTTGTGTCCAATCTTTCTTGTCTCCCTCAAACTTGGCTCTTTCTCAGCTTGCTTAATATGCTCATCAGTGTCAGATGGTAGCTGAGTAGCCACAGGCTTCACCTTTTTGGCTACAGTCTTGTAATTGGTGTATACTGCAGCTTCCAATCTTAGCTCATCCAAGTTTGAATCATGCAACTTTGTAACTGCTTCCAGAACCTCATGGTACAATGAAGCTGAATGAATGGTCACTACACAAGGATTGACCCTATGAGCATGTTTATTTATCTTAACTTCTTGCAAAATTTGCAAAAAGTTGTCCGGTATACCATTCTCCTCATAAACTCCTGAGATGGCTTCATCTTCTTCTAAAATCTTCACTCTTTTTAGATTTTTCTCCATTTTTCTCACAGATCTTTTATAAATAGGATCCAAGTGTTCAACACTTGTAATACTAATAACTTCATTTCTAATCACACTCAAAAATCCACACTGAACATTGGTATGTACATTGGGGACTCTAAAATCTTTAAGCTTTTTAGCACCAGTGGATCCCCACACTCCACTTGTGCCCTCTAGAAATTTGGGAAGTGGATGGAAGTAGGAAGAGGATTCTCCCTAAGTTGGATCCGATGTCTTTCGTTAACGGATTTTACAGTCAGAAATTGTACCGACTTCTTTCCATCAACGCTTCGAATTCGGGCATAGTGAGATCCATCATCCAACACTTTAGTCTCCATTCGTGAAGCAGTGATGAATAGTTGACCCAAAAGCACAGGGTATGGACTAGAGTTTTGAACAAAATAATTTTGTTCAACGTACACATCTCCAATTTGTGTGGAAAGAGATGGGCAAGCTCCATGCAACTGAGTACGTCCGCTATTAGCTGCTCTCATGATCCAGCCATGCTCGGTATCAATTGGCCATTTGCCCTTCTCATACACATCTCTAGAGATGATGTTGATCTCTGAGCCATGATCAACAAGAGCAAGTACTGGCTGATCTAAGCCTTCAAGCTTCACTTTAGTCTCAGTGGTAGCTCTGGCCCAAAATGGAAGGTCAAATTCAACCTTCTCATCATACCTTCCCTTCATATGGTGGTTGTAGGCACATTCAAAAGTTTGAGTCTCAACTTCTGAATTTTTCTCTTCCAATACTTCAATCTTCACATTATAAGTATTGGACTCCATGTTTGTGTTGGCCACCCTCTCTAGTCTTTCTTCCATCACATCAAGATTTGTGCTCTCTTCTTGTTGAGCCACAGGTTCACCCATCATAGAGAAAACTTCATCAATCTCTAGTTCTTCATCCTTAGTCATATGGGTGTCTAAGGCACTGACCATCACAGCCTCAGCAGTGATCTGTCTTTTTCTTTTTATGATGTCTATGATGAGCTCATGAAAATCTTTCTTGGCAATGCCAAGAGCTTCCCTCAAGGTGAATTCAATCTTGGCATCCAAGATTCTTTCCTCCAAAACTCCCTTCAAATCAATGGAAGTCTCAATGTCTGATTGGAGCTTGTAAGCTGGGCCCTTTGTTTTGCCCTTGATTGGATCTTCTTTCACTTGATCCTTCGTAGTGCCGCTAAATTGCCCCCATTCTTTGTCAGGTAGTGGAGAATCTCCCGGATGCACAGACTGAGGGTTAGCAGTCTTTGATCTTGTAGGAACTCTCTTCCTCATCTCCTTTGTAGGATCACTTTGCATTGGAGGTCTTCTTTTTGATGTTGGTTCTTCACCATCCTCAACATCAAGTCTTGCATGTTTCTCTTCAACTGCAGCATCATTATCTTCATCATAGTTCTCTTCTTCGTGTAAAAATACTCTGATGCTTCTTGCATCTACAGGATCTTTCCACCCAGTTGCTTTCCTGATGGATTGAGCTCCTCTCCTCATTACAACATGATTTTCAGCAGGAGAAGCTTCAATCGCATGCTGATCCACTTGGATGTGATATGTCTCAGATCCATGCACTTGTACAAGGCTAGATCTTTCCAATTTCTCCTCCACTAACTTTTTCATGCCTCCTTAGCCAAAGTTAGTGCTCAAAGGTGATTTTGTGGCGGCATCATGAATCTTTCCATCTATGAATATGATGATGCCATCCTTCACTGCTTCATCGCACTCTGAGCAGTCTCGAAGTCTATGCTTAGGGCTTTCTTTCTCGGTTTTGTCACAAAATATACACCTCCACATGTAGTCTCTTGTATTATCAAACTTCTGTGAAGAGCTCGGTGTGTGTGATCTCCTTAGCTCGCTCATTTCAACCCTTAGTTCTCGAAAACCTTTGATAAGTTCTTCAAGAGCATCTCCTTCACTGGTTTTAGTCGTATTTGAAGTAGACCCTGGATGTGTAGTGGGTGTTGGAGCAAAAGACACTTTGGAAGGTTTTGGTGTCTGAATAGACTCTGTGTCATTCCTTGCGCCAACACCTCTTGATCTGACACGTTGTTGTTTGGCTAAGAGAATAACGGTCTCTTCCACCCTTCTCCAATCGTCGGTAAAACCACCCTCTGTAGTACGATCTCCAAGCAGCACTAGAAGTCTATCCTCCAATGCTTCATTAGTAGCTTGGAGGAAAAGCTCAGCCTTCCTAGAATCCAAATGGCGTTTCTCAGCCAAAGGAAGTTGGCCAAACTTCTTCTCAAAAGCTTTAAGAAGCTCATTTGGTCCCATGCTCTTCCCAGGTCGTTGCTCCACCCATTCAAGAAATGACCTCTTGGTCATCCTCTCTGAATCTTCTTCAAAGAATTCATCTTGGAGCTGCTCAGCAAAAATCTCCCATGAAGCAGCATCTTCCCGGATCACTTGTACCCACTCTCTGATGTCAGGTACAACCGCCATATCAAACGTTTGTAACATGCGGGGTTCACCAACTTGTTGAACCTCCATCTCACAAACATAAGTTCTCAAAAACTTGGAGATGTTTTTGCCATCAAATCGTCCAATTTTTGAAACAACAGTCTTAAGAGCCTTCGTGGCCTCTTGTCCACCTTCGTTTATTCTCTGCTGCTGCATGAATACTGCCAAAGCTCCCAAAAGATCTTCCATGGGAATCTGAGGCCCACTGGTCCTTCTTGTATTAGGATTCTCTTCACGATCCTCCATCTTCACTTCAACAACTGCCCCTAAGCTCTCTCAGTGGAAGCACCAAATGTCGGGTAGAGAGGAGCGCGCTTAGGGAACACACGGGGTGTCTGGCTGCAAGTTGTTGAGTGGTAAACAATAACTTGTCGAAAACTCGAATCTTCACTTGATCTTCTCTTCAGTCTTCACTTCAATCTCCCGTTGGCCTATCCTGATGGTGGCTCTACAGGGATAAGGGTAAGGGTGTGTGATAAGAAACAAGTCCTCGGACGGGTAGAACGGGACGGCCAGACCACGAGCTGAAACCGTCCGAAAGATTGGCTCCTAAATTTCAAACCCACGGTGACCAGGAAGCGCCTTTCACCGGTGGGAACAACATATAAGATCGACCATGTGGGCCATTAACCCCACTTCGTCGCCACAAACACAAAACGGGTTATTGTGGAAACCCACAAAAACCGCAACAAAGATTACGATGCAGAATTGAAATTTTCAACTAGCCTCCAACACCGGCTGGGAATAACAATAATTTGAAACGGACCACAAGCCACAACACACAAAAGTCTTCAAATCTTCAAGCTCTTCAGTCTTGAGTCTTCATGTTTTAAGAAAAACAATGAGGATCTTCAATCTCGCTCATCTCCCTCCTTCGCATCTAACCTCTGCCTCTTAAAACCTCTATAACTTTTGATCTATAAATGTGTTTTACAAGTGTGATAGCAATTTCAAAAGCTAACACAACTAGCTACAACATATAAAATTTTCACTAAAAACTAAAATTCTGTCCGTATTTTGTAGCCCTCAAAACATCGACCTCTTATTTTTGAGGACTTTCTAACCTCACAACTTCTAAAAACTATAACTCCTTCAATACAACTCCAAATAACTCGTGCAATAACAATTTCGAAAGGTAATTGCACAAGCTATCATGTGAAAAAAATTCAATAAAACTCTTCGTACTAACCGTAAGTTATGATCCTCCAAAGCCTCGGCCTTCTTTCTCCAAGCTTGCACACAACCTCAACTTCAGCACGCTATAACTTTCTGCTCCAAATTCCAAACGGCTTTTGTGATATGTTTTTGAAAACCTTATGATAAGAACTATACTCTCTGAAAATTTCAAGATAAACAAACAATTGACTCAAAAGATATGGCTTGTTGAAGCCTCTGACCTCTCAATGGAGGTCCTCGGGTTTTCACAACTTTGAACCTCTATAACTTTTGACTCATAACTTCAAATCTAACTTGCAAACACTTTTTGGAAACCTCTTGTCACAAATTTTGCAATGCTAAATTTTCATTACATAATAACATATGCTCCATGAGCTACATCAATTCCAAGTTCGGCTTCAAAATCCCAACACTCAAAACACAAAAAACAACTAACTTCTCACACACTCACTCCCCCCTATCTTCTCCTTCTCTTCTCCCTAATCTAAGGTGAGAGATGAGACTTTTCGGCTCATGTCCCTACTAAGACCCCACCTAAGACCCCACCTAAGATTCCAACTACATCTCCTTTCACACTTCACTTAATTTCCATTCTCCTATTGCAAACTTATTAATACTAATGTCTTTTCCAAGAACTAAAACTACACTTTGTAAATTTTGAAAAATATTCAAACAACAATTAAGTACTAACATCCAATAGATGTCTACTAGAGGTAAAAAACTAGAGTCTCAATCGAAGCATCACTCCATCTGCAGAAACTTGAGGATGCGCTGAACAATGTTGGCAACGTAGTCTGCACGTCCGTCCTTTGACAAAGGATTAACTGGGCCCTCCAACCATCGCTGATGACCACGGCTACCTTCAACGGGCTTCGTCATGCAATACATGTATTGCTCCTTGTTCAGACCTTCAAAACACCCTTCAAAAGTCATTTCACAACTATCAGGTTCAACACTCCCAACTTGTAATAGGATCACCAATGCTCGAGCATCCCGCTGAAGGTTCCCGTGCCACCGCTGCTCTAAACGGGGTTGCTTCAATGGTCGAGAAGGTCCACCTTCATCACGAGTATGCTCAAATGGCAATGCAGGATCCCGCAATATAACAGGCTGATCTGGCAACTGTGATAACGAAAGTTCAAGCTCAGCCTCCGGTTGAGGCTCTTCATCTTGAGACTCAGAAAAAACCCTCCAGTTCGACATTCTGAATCTAAACTGGAAAACAAATATCACTAATAAGATTGAATGAAGCTCTAATGCAAACCGCCCTTTATATTGATGTTATGCATCTCAACAGAATGGCGTCACCTTGAAGCTATT
>CAXARX010000101.1:0-15989 GCA_963971425.1 Bryoerythrophyllum caledonicum | reverse complement strand
AAAACCGACTACAATAGTCTATAGTATCATCGAGAATTTTTTTGTAGTGGAATTTATATCATGTGTTGAAGAATAAAACTTAAACTTTTGTCTCAAACATGTGAATCATAAGACTAAACAATAAAAATCATGTTACTTACTTGCATAATAAATGATTTGGGATGTAACAAAATCCCCAATATTAATGCAACATTATTATTCTTGGTTGAATTATATGTAACCAATTGCGACGGCCTTCCAAAATGATAAGAGATGGCATTCTACCATACAAATTATCCATATTATATCTTAATATGAGTATAAGTTTGCCATACAAATCATTTTCCATGCTAATTGAAGGTACTAACTCTCCCCAAAAAATCATTAAGTAGGTAAAGTATTGTGTTAATAACGTTTTTAGAAGATGTTTTTAAAACATTATAGTGTTTGACCACTTTCCTTGAACATTTCAAAAATATTGGATTGTTTATGATTTTTTTGTACGTAAATCAAATTTTCAGTACATGCTTATAGATTTCTGGAAGATAGAAGTCAAATCATTTGAGCCAACCAAATAAATTCACTAAATTGTAATAGTACCAAAGTTGTAGTAATATATTGTATCACAGAAAAAAAATTGCCATATACAAACCCAATCTACCCACTTTATGCAATTTTTACTTTTATAGAATTCATGGAAATTGCAAATTAGTAATTTTATGTAGATGACCCGTCATGTAAACTTGATTGAAATTGACATTGGCATTTCTACATGTCGGAAATGGAATTTTGGAAATTAGAGCATGTCAAGTTCTCTCCACTAGGTAGGTGCTTGATCCAGAAATGTGTACGCCCGACCCTGCTCGAACGCGCCGGAACCAGCCCCGTCGTATACACGCGCAGCCCCATCGCAACCGCGCGCAGCCCTCTCGCGTACGCGCGCAGGCCCGTGCGCTTCTGGCCCACAGCGTGCGCGCCCGGCCACATAGAGTACGCGCGCGGTCTCCCTTGTGCGCGCCCGGCCCTAGATGCTCCGGCTCTAGCACTATATAAGAACCATATGCGGACACGAGGGTACTACAAGTTAAAACTACATATAGTGGTGTGGTGATTGCATGGTACAATAGTACCGTGGCTTAAAATATGTACTTGGAGTTGAGAGTGCCCATTCATGAAGGCACCACATTGAAATAAATAATTTTAAGGTTGGACCACCCTTGTACAATTGTATTATTTCAAATTCTTTCTACCTCAGCCCTTATGAGGCGCAAACGCTCTCCACAAGCGCGCGCGCCTGGCCCCTAACCGCGCGCGCCCGATAAGCAGGTGCGCGCGCGACCCACAACGGTACGCGCCAGGCCTGTAACGCTGCGCGCTCGGCCCCTAATGGTATGCGCCCGACCTTGACGGTACTCGCCCGGCCCTGAGGGGTACGCGCCCAACCTTGACAGTATGCGTCCGGCCCTGATATGCACGCGCCCGGCCTTGAGGGGTACGCGCCCGGCCTTGAGTGGTACGCGCCCGGCCCTGACGCGTACGCGCCCGACCCTGATATGCACGCGCCCGGCCTTGAGGGGTACGCGCCCGACCCTGAGTGGTACGTGCCCGACCCTGATATGCACGCGGCCGACCTTGAGGGATACGCGCCCGGCCCTGCATGAATGCGCCCGATCCAGATTGGTACGCGCCCGACCCCAAATGCTGCGCGCGCGGTCCGAAGGCACGCGCCCGCCCCTTGATGTGACGTGGAAAGCCGTCTGACGTGTCATGCACACGTGTTTTACTAGGGGGTAAGTTGAAAATTTGATTTAGGGTTTGTAATTTTTTTTACACGCAACTGTCCGCCAAAAAGTGTTGACTATCTTGTCCGTCTGTCCGCTGTCTTTGGGCCCATGTCCGTCTATGTAGACAATCCTGGGCGTCTCGCTCGAATTGTATTCATACAGGAATACGCAATATATTGTCTCCTTGACCCCGATTACTGGAATCGGAAACCCATCACCTGGGTGGGGGAAGTAGTAGACCACATGCGTTGCCCACAATTTCACCTTGCCCCTGGACTCTCTCTACTGAAGAGTGATGTACCTTGTGGGAATCCGTTCCCACAAGGTTCCGGAAGTTAACCTAAAAATCCGGCACAAAAAAAAAAAAGTTAGTGTTAGAATGTTAGAATACTAAGTTTGAACTATAGAATAGATAAATAAGAAATAAGACAACCTAGGGGTACCAAAGATCCTTAAACCCGTTTAGGAATTACCATAAATCCAAGGGATTTGGAACCGGAGAGATCGCTCACATCCGGAACCTGCCGGAAGCATCCGGAACCGGAAGTAAACCGGAGCTGGAGGGAACTCGGATCCGGAATTGGTCCGGAGCCGGAACCGCTATTATGACCGTAACGGCCGTCCGTACACCGCAGAAGGTATTAAAGCAAGAAATTAGGTTTCACTTGCCACACTTCTTGGCTTACTCTTTTCCCTCCACCCGTGCGTCTTATCTTCTTGATTCCCCTAGAACGGAAGTGTTTCCAGTAGAGAGAGTGTGTGGTGAGGTCAGTGCGTGCAGGTGGTACCGGAGGGACTGTGAGGAATCTCTGCAGAAATGGCGGAAGGGGAACCTTCCCGGACTACTCGTGGTACGACGACGCAACCGGCGGTTCAACGGGTAGTCCCGATCATATCAACAGACCCGGAGGAGAAGGCCGTCCTCGAACACTACCTCACCAACATGGGCTGCCGAGGGCTTCTCGACGTGGCGTGGGGTGCGAAGGACCCGAAACTGGTGGTGGAGCTGCTCGGGATGCCGGACAACCAGTACGATGGCACAATCCGAGCTCATCCCGAAACTTGGGGTATTCCGGAGTGGCAGCGTACCTATTCCTTCAGTAGCGGAACCGTCAAGACAGCGGAGCGGTGCGAAGACATACTTGGGGACAAATTCACAAGGCAAGCCGACCCCAAAGAAGGCTACAGCACCGACGACGTCCAGCATCAAGACGCGCAAATTGTGGTAAGATTCTTGAACCCGATCTTTCACCCGGAGAAACCTAAACGAGTGGTGTCTAAATGGGCCACCACCATATTAGGTTCGATGAGAGAGAAATTTAGTGTAGATTGGGCCTCGCTTATGAGCGAGATGATCAACCGGATGGTTAAGGGACTCCAGAAGTCGAAGAGGGCCGGCACCCCTCTTCCTTCGTACCTCACTCACCTCTACGCACAACACGATGTGCTTACCCCGGACGAGCAAGACGCATACGAGCTGCTGCTAGAGATCCAGAATTATGGAGGTCCGGAACCAGGAGACGATAACGAGGTTCCGGAGGATGTGGAGACTTCCTTGCCCGAGACAGTTCCCCAAAACCGGAAGCGGAGCAGATCTGTACCGCGGGAATCGACACCGGGACCATCTACATCGATTCAGCCAACGGGAGAGCAACCTCCGCAAGGCCCCAGGTCAGTTCCACGTGAAGGTCGCATTCCTCCGGCAGAGCCCCCGCACCTTGTTGGACTCGACGGGCCCGACCTACTGGAGCTCATCCAGCATGCAAGATGGCGTGCGGCGATCGTGTGCCAATCCGAAGCACGATTACGAGAGGTCTTGGATGGCATCCGGAGGGAGCTGGAGGTAGAGAGGGTCGTGGAGATACCGACAGCGATCCAAGAACTACAGAAGAAAACACTCCGACTCCAAGCCTTAGAGATCCAGCAGGCTGCCATCATCCGGAGTCGAGACAAGTTTGCTGCCACGAGCGACGAAACGTTTACGGCATTAACAGAGTCCCGCAAGAAGCTGAAGGAAGCGGAAGATCGAGCAGACGCTTCCGCACAGGCCTTGACGGAGGTACGTCCAGCTTTAGCCTTTCCGGTTGACTCGGTCAAGCGGAGTTTTCTCTTCACAAATCAGCTAGAGAAGGAAGGCAGACTGAACCGGATCCACATTATACGGTTCTTGCACGACCACGGCAAGAAGATGGAGAAGACATGGACTCGGATGCAGGAACTGGTGGCCAACCTACCCACTCAGGGACCAGAAAACCGGAGCACTCAAGCACCGAAAGACATTGCAGTTCGGGTCCGTATCCGGACGTCTCCGGACGAACCCGGACCATCAAGTGTACACCCGGAGGTTTCCGGGAAGCAGACGGATATCCCAACTCCGGCGGAGCCTGTTGCACCCATGACCAGCAGCCCTCCCGGCAACCCAAGCCCCGATGCTGGAAAGCACTGGACGGAGTTACTACCGGAGGTAAGTCAGGGCGAAACCCCTTCTCCCATCCGGCCTGCACCTACTCCTCCCTCATCAGGTCGCCGGAAGTCCACTCCACCACTCGCTAGGCGTTTGGCGACGGATCCTCCTAGTCCTGGAGCCGAATTCCAAGGCTTTGCTGAAGCTCCAGAGACCATTGTGGTGGATTCCACCTCCGAACCCCCTCCACCAGCATCATCACAGCCTCCCACTTTCGGAGCCGGATCACAAGACCTTCCGGCATCTTCTACTCCCCAGCGGAGGAGGGCCGGCAAGACGAAGGCAGAGGCATCTACGAGACGTACCAGTCCAAGATTCAAGAACGTTGGATCACCCCCTTAGGTAGGGTAGATTTAGGAGTAGTAGTAGCTTAGAGATCGGAATTAGGTAGCGATTAACGATGGGGCCCAAAGTTGCACCCGACTACTTAATCCGGAAACTAAGCCTTCCGGGAACTTGGAACCTTTCCGGAATTTTGCGTACTTTTTGGATGTCCGGAATCCGGACCCGGGAAAATAGGATCTGAGATTCTCTTTTCCGGATTCTTCGGGATAAGATCCTTAACTTTAGGGATAAGATCCTCCGGATTTCTTGCAGATAGGATAAGCCTTACTTTAGGAACAATTCTTGTACTTAGTAGATGGGTTTGAAAAACTCATCGCCTTGATTTCTTTTCCTCTACGTTGAATATATTTCATAGCTTTTCTAGATTTGCTACCTAGTATTTGTGAAGAGAGTTATTTTACGTGTGAGGTTCAAGGTCCGTTGCGGTAGTACGTTTTGTGCAAGTTTCTTCGAAGAGAAGGATGTGTTGTTGTGCTAAGGAGTGAACCGACTTGGATATTCAGCAGGGGAGTGTGCGGAATAACTGGAGGAGGTTGCAGAAGTGTTCCTGGTCACCTTCAGAGTCCAGAAGAACCAGGAGGGGAAGAGATATATTGCAGAGGTGTTCCTGGCAGGGTTACCAATCCGACGTCCTTGGGGGTCTGAGAGCGTCCTAGGACGAGGACGTCCTTACGTCACGTCGGACGCAGCGTCCGGGGGGGGGTAAAATGCATTTACCGAAGGCCGTAGTAAGTTTTCTGGACCGTCAGATTCGACGAAGTGCGACGCGGCGAGATCTCAGCCGTCGAAATGCGTCGAGTCGTCCGACCAGACCCCGCCGTCGGAGAGATTGGACGGCCGATGGACAGATCGTACGGCCCCGATTTGATCGCGGGGGCGCACGACGGCCGTCCGATTAGGCCGATGGCTTTAGGGTCGTCCGATCGGACGGCCGCGGTGGCGGTCGGCCTCATGGCCGTCCGCCACCCTATAAGAGGCCGTCCGCCAACCTCTCTCTCTCACTTTTTCCTTCCCCTCTCGAAAATTGAAATATATTTTTGAGTGGATGCGGAGTGGCTTTGGCTCACATTTTTCCATCCATTGGCTCCTCATCTTTGGAAGGGAGAAAGTGATTCACATTTGGGGGGGAGTTTTTGCGGTTTTTTTAAAGTTTTTTTAAAAACTTGTTCGTAAAATGCTTTTTACATAGTTTTTTTATAGAACTTGTTCCAAACTAGTTTTTCTCTTCAAGTTTTTTTTAAAACTTGCTCTTAGAAGTTTTTTCTCATAGTTTTTTTTTTAAATTTGTTCCAAACTAGTTTTTTTCTTGAACTTTTTTAAAAACTTGTTGTAAGAAGTTTTTTCTCTTAGTTTTTTTTAGAACTTGTTCCCATCTAGTTTTTTTCTTGAAGTTTTTTTAAAAACTTCTTCTAAAAAGTTTTTTTTTAAAACTTCGAACGGCGGCGGGGTCAAGAAGATGCCGAAGGACAAGAAGCAGAAGGTTGCGGACTTCGGAGTGAAGCTTCATCCAATCCACGACGTTCCATCTGAGGCTTGCAAGAATTTTCTCATAGAACTGACCATCAGATTCTATGAGGAAAATTCTATTCGATCATTGGAGAGCAAGTACGTCAGATATAGAGATGAAGGCCCCGAGAAGTTCCGGATGGACATGCGGCAGCACATGATGGACGCGCTTCAAGCCCCGATGTGGAATACGGAGACCCAGAAGCGCGGGTTTTTGAAGTTCTTGGATGCCAGAGTGCACGATTCACTCTGGAATGCCAAGAACTTGTTGACCAAGTTTGGGAGGTTCAATCGCGCGGTGGATGAAGTTTTCAACGACGTGCTGTTGAAGGCGGATTTGTTCGTGGCCCAGATGAAGCCATTCGCCAAGAATCGAAACCGGCGTGGCTCCGTGGGATGGTGGAATTCGATAGAGGGGCACCAAGAAGACCTGTTGCGTAAAGCTCATCTCATTGCCATTCCGCCAACAACCGCGGTTATACGAATGGACAATGCGAACAGGAGAGGTGGATACGCCACCATTCGCAAAGTCCGCATTGACGGTGCTTCGGGCATTGAACCATTCTGGGAATTTGCCGCCAAGTTGTCCAACCAATCGGAGACACGGCCGGATTTGGCAAAAGTTGAGCATCAGAATGAGTCGATGGCGGTGAGGATTCCACATCCGGGTGTCATCCGTTTCGTGGCCATTCATCCGGACAAGTACGAAGGCTATGCATACTGGTGGAATGGCGGGACAGTTCGAGAGATGTTGAACCGGGATATCGAGTTTGGTGACGATGTCATCACACATTTGAACTATGGGAGATTCCCCGATGATGAGATTATTCGAGTTCAACAGTTGGTTCGTTTTCGCAAAAAACGGACCGAGCTTGCGTGGGCGTTGTTGCGCATCATGAACGAGGTCCACAAGAGCAACAATCTCCACAATGACTTGTCTCCGGACAATATCCTCCTCCACTTCCCTCCAGATCAATCGCGAGTGTATATTGGAGTATGCGATTAGGGCATGACCACGAAGGTTAACGAACCAATGCAGTCTCTTTATACGTTCACAAAGCGTGAAGACATGGCCGAGACTCTGCGAAAGCGATGGTGGGTCGATCCGCGGGTTGCGTACTTGCACAAACCAGATGCGGATGTGCAAATGATTCCGAAGTTATCAATGGCTTCGGAGGAGTTCGCTACGGCCCGAATAGCGCAACGAATCAACGGGCGAACAATGTCCATAGACTACGAGAATCTGCAACGGGAATCTCGGAGTTCCGTAGTATTCTCAAATCAAGAATTTGCGGATACATTTCATATGTACATGGAGAGAGTCTGCAACGAAAACCGAGAAAGCGCTAGAGGATTGTTTCATATCATTACACGCTTCAGCGACACATACAACTAGCCCACGCCTCATGAGCATTATCGGTCAACGTATTAGTAATACATAGGTTTTACTTTATTCCTTTCGGCATTATTAGACTATATTAGATAGCATGCACATTTTGAAGTGACTATAGCAATAGTCTTAGATTAATATGTATTACATGCCTTTATAATTTGGGCACAAGAAGTAAAAAAACCTTATTTCATATAGCCGTGCAAAGAGCGACATTTTTTGAATTTTATATGGTTTAGGTTGTGGCATAGTTCCGATTTTTTAACTTATCAATGTGTTCTATTTCAAAATTCTTGTATTTCAGAATTTTTGTTAAAATTACCTCAAAATATCCTAATCCAACCTTATGATGAGATTTCCCTACACACCAATTTTTAGAGGTAGAAAAGAACTGTAGCATATTCAAATCAAGTGCGCAAATACTGGAGTTTAAAAATTGCCATTCCATGTTTTATTTTTTAGTAAACTGAATAAGATTTCAAATGATAATCCAAACCCAGGTTTAGGAAGGTTTTCATCTGTTCACTACATGTTGTTGAAAAAGCAAAATGTGTAAAATATGATGATCTCTAGGTTTTATGTAGAGAAGACGTATATCAAATTTTACGAGTTTGGATTCGAACTTTTCGGATAGATCATAGTGCCCATGGCACAAAATCATACATAACCTCAACCATTTTATGTTTCTTGAATACAATTTAGCATTTATAGGAATTACCCCCATTTGAAACGCCTCCTCATGCCCGACTCCCTACTCATACAACATGTCTCCTATATCCCCAAAAATATCGTGGCAGTTTTGATCCGGAAACATTTCAAAGTTGTTGGATTCTAGTGCAATGACCATAGAAGGAAACCAAAAGTTTGATTTCTAGTTGTGACGGTTGGAACTCAATTAAGACTTATTAAAAAATATGTTTACAAAATTTCAGAAACTTTGACCGCACAGATTGAAAGATTATAGTGTGTGAAGTGAAGCAAATGGTTTAGGGTCTTCACTGCGTTTAGTGGATCCGCAGACTTTGACTTTACCTGGCGTCAAAATTTTGAACTACACAAGGTCTAAATCCACTACCTTAAACATGATGGCAGTTCCTTAGACAACAATTTCTTGAGGTAGAGGACAGGTGTAGCGTATTCAAAACAACCATGGAAGTAGTGGAGGTTCAAACTTTGCCAATTCAAAGATCTTTTTCTTGTGAACTTCATGTGTTTTGAATTACTAATCCGAATGGTCAATAAGAAGGTTTACACCACATATTAATGTAGAGAAAATAAAATGTAAGAAACACAAAGATATGTAGGTTTTATGTGAAAATTCATAAGATCTTTTGGTACCTTGCCCGACAATGAGTGACAATGTGTGAAAATGTTTGACTTGGGTTGGTATGCTATTTTTAAAAATTTCAATAAAGAGAAGACTTGTTTTTTCAAGGGAACGGTGAAATACATCGTTTCTCATAAGGTTTTCCATGACATTGTCATGTACATTCTTCTAAATATTTACACCTGAATTAGATGCATAGAAAAGTTAAAAGTTTGATTCAAACTTTGCATGTTTAGGGTTCATGCACGCTTTGACGACGTCCCCTTCCATCCAATTGTATTCTTTCCGTGTCCATCATCATATTATTGTTTCAAATGAGATTTCAAACGAGACACCTTACATGTCTTGTAAATGAATATCGCCATATATGACAAATTTGAAAACACAACCAACACTAACACACAAAAAACATGCATGAGATCGAATGTGATGAACATATTCTCTAGCCATAATCTACATCCAAAGTTTAGTCCCTAAAATGTTGTTTTTAAGTACACTCCAAAATGTCAAATTTTCAAAACTTTTGTAACAATTTTTTTGCTTACATACTAGATGAAAACGCACCTAAAAAGCCCAAATCCGAAGTCGGAATTGAAAAAAAAATAAAATTTTGGAAGTTATTAAGTCGCTGTTATGTTAATTCTGCCAAAAAAACAGTTTCATCCACTGTGGATGAAATTCTATGCGGCGGAAGAAAAATCCCGCAGCGGATGGAAATTTCCGCAGCGGATGAAAATGTCCGCAGCGGATGAAAAACAGCGCAACGAATTTAAACAAGCAGCGGATGGAAAAAAAACTGCGGATGAAAAATCACCATGCGGAGGAAAATCAGAGTCTGGTTTAAATGTTTGCAGCGGATGAAAACATTCGCAGCGGATGAAAAATAGACTGCAGATGAAATTTTGAAAACCTCATTATAATATTAAACTACATTACAATGGTTGGACTAATGCGTTTCGAAGCAAGCGTCAATCGCTAATTTGCATCTATAGAAGTTTGGTAGTGGTTCGCGCTTGTTTTGCAACGCATTATAACAACCACTTTAATGAATTCTCTATATTATTTAATATTAAGAAAAACATTCATTTCAAAATTACTTTTAAAAAACAGGAAGAGTAGAGAAGGAGCGGGTTACAAACGTTAACCCTTAAACGACATTTCATGGCCTGGGCGGGCAGCCCGAAATTGGATCACGACATCTTCTGTACTTCGACATCAATGAATAGTGCACTTTTTGAACTTGGGCATCATGAATAAACCAATCAATGATGAGCTTGCACCCTCCTAAAGGTTATCAACCTACCTACCACAATCCTTTCAAAGCACAAATCACTCATACAAATTGTGATTTGAATTGTAAAATTTCACTTTGTGAATGCATCAAAAGAAGGTGATTAGAATGATATCAAAAAATATGTGAAAAGTTGAGTACAGGAAGAGCTACAGAGAAGATTCTGTAGAAACCAAGCCCCTCGGGCTAGCTCTGACGTTTAAGGGTTAAATGTTTCTTAGTAGTGTTCGTGATGATTCTTAACACTTTGCCATAGTCATTCGCGGACGATTTTCATTAAAGTGCGCATGTGCGCACATACCTGTGCGCCTGGCCCACGTAGCTTCTGAAGACTGTTTTTCGTCCAGAGATTGTTTTCTCAACCAAGGACTGCTTTTCCATCCTCTGACTATTTTCATCCGCAGTGGCGGAAATTGTAATTTGGCCACATTATATTAATAGTGGATATCGGCTCTCTAAGTAGGGTTATATTTAGTAGAAAAAATAAATTGTGTAGGAGGTTTTCCAAAAACCACATTCTTCTGTGTGTTTATAAAGCATTTTAAGGAAGTTCAATGCCTAACTCCGTAGGTAGATTGCTACGACATATTTACTCGGACATCTAGAATCATAACAATTTAAAGCAATGAAGTATATGCAATCATTAATACAAACATGCATACATTAAATTGTAGAGGCATTCAAATATGAATAGCAAAAATGCTTATAGGAAGATTTTGTTGTATTCATTGATATTATATAATGTATTTGGTATACCATTTCGTGTATTCTATAGAGTAATTTCCACACACTAAAATATCCTTCGAGCATAACTTATGCCCATACACAAAACATGACAAATCATCACAACAGAGTACAACAACTAACCCGCACCCATATTCACTGACTGTATCAATGCACTTTATCTACTAAACATCCAAATAACAAACCCTATCCTCTACAATAGCCATCTCGACCAAACCATTTTAATGTCGTTGATCCACATGTTACAAAACTGAACACATATAACAATCCTTCACAAAGTTCTGCTCAAGCAAATATCGATGGAAACGAACAAGCAAATAAACTTGGGAAAGAGGTCCTCAAAAAAACGCATGAAAATGCCAAAGACTTGTACGAACATCCACATGCTACCCCATACCACTTCCAAAAAGAATATTGGCCTCCTAAAGAGGATACCCCCATTAAGGTTCCGGTTTTATTCTTGAACAAATATCTCAAGACACAAGACCTCTACAACAACCTTGACACAATCAAATAAAACTTCCCTAATATAGAATAATGGGTTCGCAACAACAAAATAGACTATGAACTCTCTACAAATTCTTCGAAAAATTCCATCATCCCAAACTCACAAATAACATGCGTCATCAAATTCCGTAATAGTCGATATTTGGGAAACGCCCGAAAACAACTCTTATTTGGAATAGAAAAATTCCCATATGTAACATGCCCCATATGCACTTTCTCAGACGCCGTCAGATCACTCCATGTTCTACCAAAAATGCCAAAACCATCACATACACTCCTTAATTGTCACAAGACATAACAAAGCAGTACGAGAAAGTCGAAAACTATTTACCTCCCATAACAAATCACGATGATTTATCCTCATGAATGCCGGCACCTTTAATAACAAGTTACAACCCACAAGGAAATACGGTCCCCCCTTGGCTACTCCCGAGTCCCATGTACATGCGCAACATAGCGCTGTCTTTGTAACGCTAGACTCAAAGCCGACATACTTTGCATTCGGGGCCTACCATACAATGACCCACCATCGACCACATTAACCAAGAGTATACCATTCAATTTATCGAATTCACATATTGTAATGATAGATTCTCCCCGGAAACAATTGAAAACAAAATAAATGAATACCAACCCAACAACCCCTTATTAATGACATCATTGCCCTCGGATGGAAAATGGACCCGCTTATTGTAATCACTGCCGATGCTCGTGCCACCACCTTTATCCCATCTATAAATATCCTTTTGAGATACCTTTAAAATCTCCATCGAAACAATTTCACACACTTTCAATATTATTAACACTGTTGCCATTCAACATGCCATGTCCATTCTACTACACCAACGGAAAATGGAAAAGAAACCAAGCCCTCCTTGACAGGGTGTCTAGTGGGCATGGTCTTACTGATGGAACAAACAGATTCTTTATTCACGCCAGCCCCTTTGCGGAGCGGCGTTTCTCTTCTTGCTTTAACTTCTAGGTCAGAAATAGTCAAGGAACTTTAGAGGTACAGGTTGAAAAAGAAATTTATTTAACATGTAATGATATGAAATACTCTTTAACTTTTATGAGGTGAATGAAAAGTTGGAATGTATAAAAATTTCTCATTCCACACATCCACTTATACTAAAAAATTATCAATAAAATTCATTTGGAAACATGTAGCATGCATTGTACATTCATCATCCACATTGACATGGCCGCAACGTAGAAATATTTAATAAACATCGATTAGAAGATCTTAAAAAATGACCTTCTAAATGTACAAAATAGTCAACATTGTTCTCACATGAAGACATTATCCACATGGATTACATTACACAAAGACCATGTATGATTAATCGGAATCTGAGTCAGTATCACGTCTTTGACTTGGCCCAGCGCCACTTGAGTACGGCCCGCTTGAATAAACATCATACAAGTTATTGTATTGCCTGTTCATGTAGCGAGATTCATCTTCGAGCCGGCGGATGTACTCGTTCTGGCTTTGTATTGTGGCTTCATGCATTTGTCTTTCAAACTCGGCATCTTCGTTCTGACGAGGTGGAAACGTTGATGGAGGTGTGTTGTCTCTTCCATCTAATCTCCGGCCATATCCATCGTAAGGATGGCCATAAACGTCGTAATAGACGTGTCCAGGGTTTGGAGTGTCGTGTTCTTCCTCTTTTCTGGGGGAATTACGACCAGACTCGTACGTATCCCTTGGATGTGTTCGCGTATAGCTCTGAGGGGTGTTGGTCCCTGTACCACATTGGCCGCCATCCAAAGAACGGCCATATGCATGGTAAGAACCGCCATATCCGTCGTGATAGACGGGTGCAGAGTGTGGGGTGGTATGTTCTTTCTCTTCTCCGAGGGAATTACGACGAGACTCGTACGTATCCCTTGGATGCGTTGGCGTATAGCTCTGAGGGGTGTTGGTCCCTGTACCACATTGGCCGCCTTCGTAGTAATGGCTGCCACTCCCCCCACCAAATGTTACAGGCGTGGAACCCATATCATTGCCACGGTTGTAGTCGTTGTAGTTATGTCCCCCGTACTCTTCTCGAGGTGTCTGCTGTTGTTGGTGGGCATCGAGATCGTCCCCGGATCTTCGGTTTGACCAACGTGGCCAACAATCACTCGGTTGATTCCAGGTGGTTGGTATAAAATGGGCAGTTCGATCCATCAGGCTGACATTGCGGCCCGCCACGGTGCGCCAGTCCACATCCTTGTGTAGGACGATTTCCGCCCAAACCATCGCCATGTTCGAATACAACATGATCTCCGGCCTCGAGTTACGCACACCCACCGCAACAGTGACCTCATGATATCGATGGCGGAAATGGTCGCTCAGACAATTGCTCGCTAGACCTTCGTGCCGCGGCCCTGATATCCTCGCTTGTGCCCTCGGCCACAACTTCATGAGGTGCTTCATCTTCACGTACCTCTTGCACATGGTGCAAGTCCACAACCTCTCTTCCTCGTCCTGCCATCCGAACTCCGCAACAACATCTGGATCGTCCGTTGCGTCCCAATCCATCTCGGGCGCTTTGCCCTTTGGAACAACGGGCCGGTTGGACCTTGGCATCTTCCCTAACTAGAACAAACAATTAAATGAATGAATGGGAATTAACCCCTAAAGTTCCTTGACAATTTCCCTCAAAAACTATAAGTGATACTAACTTTCAAACCAGAAATCCAAAAAATAAAATAAAAATATGTCCATGAAGCTCTTATCAAAGGCAATGTAGAATAAAAATTTCAGAGAAAATTGAGTGGTTATCGAATTTTAGGAACCTGCCCCAAAGTCAAGGAATCCACCCGAAGGAGATTCTGGTCGTTAAGGGGTTAAACGAATTAAAAAATAATAAATATCCCACCACTCGAGGGGGCGCAAGCGATTCGGCAAAATAAACCAAAGCGACCAGCTCGCCCACTAGAGTGTGGGAGAAAGGTCGGCCGTCCGCCTTTTATGCCGTCCGCGAGTGGCGGACGGCCTCGGCGGACGGTCGGCGAATCGTCCGATGGCGGACGGCCTCGGGCGTATCGCCCGATTGGACGGCCACGATGCCGCCACGGATGGTCGCGGCCGTCCGCAGCCACGGCCGTCGGATCGGACGGCCGAAGTCTTCCGCGGGGGACCCCGATCGGTCGGCCTCCCCTCTTCGCTCCTCCACTTCCTTGAGCCCCCTCCCCTCCCAACTCTCTCCCCTCTCATCTCCCTTCCCTTGTCCTCCACTTCCTTTTCTGGGACGGTTGACTTTGCACGTGCTATCCATATCTGGAGATCCAGTCACGTGCATTAATGATCGGAAGAATGTCGGGAAGATTTTGTGCGCATTCACGCGGATATTCCATTGTGCGCGTGGAAGCACATATTTATATAGTTTCTTAACCCCTAAAGGACCACGACCTAATTCGCTCTAAAACCAGTCCAAAACTGCCACTGTCAAAAAGAGACATGAAAATCACATTTTAAAGTGAATTTTGGATTTTCAACCGTAAGATCTTAAAAAATACTTCCACATGAACATGCCATCAAATTTTGGTTCCGATCCACCGCACGGATTGATAGATTTTAGTGTTTAAAGTCAAAACAATGGTTCATTTTCATCCCTGCGTTGAGTAGATCAGCTGACTTTGACTTCATTTTGTATCAAATTTTTGCATTGTACAAGGTCTAAATCTTTTACCATTGTCTTAAGCATGATGTTATTTCCCAACACACCAATTTTTAGAGGTAAAAAAGGAGTGTAGCATATTCAAAACAAGTGTGCAAGGAGTGGAGGTTCAAAAATTGCCATTTCACGTTTTATTCTTTTGTGAACTACGTACGTAGTCAAATGATAATCCGAACGATAAATTAGAAGGTTTTCACCATATATTGTTGTTGAAAAAAAAAAAAGTGAAAAATATGAAGATCTCTAGGTTTTATGTAGAAAAGATGAAGTTTTTTTCCCCCCGTTGCCCGAGAATGAGTGAAAATGTTTGACTTGGAATAAAATGCCTTTTTACACTAAAGACAAGATTTTTTTTTGAAAATTTCCAAATAAGGAAATATTCTTTACGTGTGTGAAAAATCTCAATGTCAATAGAAACTTTTGTCAAAATTTTTGGAGGTGCCCGAAGTCCCACTTTTGGCTTTAAGTGGTACTAACTTTCAAACCACAGATCCAAAAATAAGTAAATAAATATCTCCACGAAGCTCTTATCAGATCCTATCTTGAAAAAAAAGTTGATTAAAAAAGGATTTTTTTTCGAATTGTAGGTACATGCCCAAAATCCAAAATGACCCCGGGGGGACGTTTGGTCCTTTAGGGGTTAAGAATGTTTCCACTGAAAATATCTTACATAACATGTAAGAGATGGTCGTTTCCTTTTTTTATGTTTGACTCACCAGGAGGAAATTGGAATGGCCCACGGGCACAATGTTCCAAGGGCGAAGGGTACATTGCCCACGGCATAGATATAACTTTGTATGGGAGGATTTTTGGCCTCTACATGACTAAATCTCCTTCGCGACGAGTTTTTAATTTTGGGCAGGTTTCTAGATTGCGAATATGAAGAAACAACTTTCGAATTTTTTATGTTACTGTGTCCCCGGGAAGAGCTATTTGAATGTATTTATTAAATTTTTCTGTAGATTTGTGGTTTCAAATTTAGTACCA
>CAXARX010000099.1:0-29706 GCA_963971425.1 Bryoerythrophyllum caledonicum | reverse complement strand
GTCAAGCTTTTCTACATGAATCATTTTGTTGTTAGTATACAAATACTCACTTCTTTTGCTATCAAACATTTTTAGAAAAGAAAGTCTTGACTAGAATCATCATTACAATTTATATTTACATTATAACGGAATGATATATAGAATAATTTGAATCTTTGGATAAATTCAAAATTTCATTATAGAATAGAAAAACATAAAATTGCCAAACAGTGCATTATATATATATATATATATATATATATATATATATATATATATATATATATTTGTAATGAATGCCCTTATAAGTCATACATACTTTTTTCAAATTAGTACATGCATATAGCCTCTTTTTTTACATTATTTTGAAGAATTGTGCAATTTTGTCAAAAAATAAGTGCACATGGCTATGTGCACTTTAAACGAAACATGTGTTATAGATTAAAGAGAATAGGAGGGAACACAACAAAGAAGGAAGAAAAATAAAATATAGTGGCTCTTATCGTCTTACTACAAATATAACAATAATAAAAGTATACAAATATAGAGACTAGATCAAGACAATTGTGCCTCATAGTCAGAGTTAGTTGTACTTGTAGACCCTGAACAAGAGCTAGATGTTTTCCTAAGCTTAGAACTTGAGTCATCACTATCAACTTCCTCAACCTCATTGTCCACGTAGACTAAGACATCAAAATTTGGGAAATGCTATTATGTGAACTTAGAGCGGTGAGTAGAGAACACAAAAATTTGAGTGATTGTAGATATAGTTGTTGTCTAATTGTAGACATATAGAAGGCCTATGACCGATTCTTTCTGGTGGAATCTGTAAGTATATAAGGTGTTTGTATTGAAGAACTTAAAGAAAGGATCACTATGAAAAAAGATGTTGAGAATTGAATGAAGATAAAAATGAAATATATTATCACCATACAAATTCTAAACAAATCAAATATATGGAAGAGAGGGTGACAACAATCACAATAGAGAAGACAATAATCTACACTACATAATAGAATTTAAACTACTATTGGTACTTTCTATAGCTTCTATATCTAAAAACTCACCTACGTGAGGGTTGAATTGTGGTTGCCGGATCCGCGGAGGAGTCGGTAATGCCACAAACAACTGCGCTAAGTCTTTTGCATATGAAGGTAGAAAAAACGTGCGTGTCGGCGATTGCATGGCCGACATCAAACTGCAATCAATTCGTTATTATTAGTCTAGCACACGTAAAATAAGAAAGTTTGGGATGAAAGTATTTGAAATAAATTCACAACTTACTTACTCAAGCAATTGCGCTTTGCCACGTGACGAATGGGAACATCCTCTTCATCAACGAGCATTGCGTCCATTGAAGGCACTACAACGCTTAGGGGAGGTGCCACATCTCGGAGAGGTGTAAGCACCACCTTAAAGAGAAGGGGATCAGACTCAAATGCTACAATGTGACGACCAGAGCGGCGACATGCATGAATAGAAGCCCCTGCAATTCCAAAAGACAATGAAAATGCAATTCCAAAAGATAGTGAAAATGCAAGCAAAGGTGAAAAAAATCTAATTGTTGAATACAAAGAGTGAAGATCCAAACCTGTTGATGCAGTCGCATCAAGAACTACTCCACCAGGCTTTGTAAGAGCCTCAATAAGAATTTGAAGTAGCAATGGGTCCTTCTCGCGCCCTCCCCTCCATGGTGTAGTTCCATGCATATGTTGTGTCTCGACATTAGTCAAGTTCAGGAGAACATCATCTTCCTCAACATTGAATCCACCACTAGAGTGTAATGGATTTACTTGGAAAGTAAAGTCTGAAGGCGGCTGACTATCATGCACAAGAAGAAGGATCCGAAAATGACATGTCTACAAAAAAGTGCAAATAGAATCAGATGGGAATACAAGAACTTGGAAATTAAAAAATAAGGTGAAGAATTTAGAATACTTACCGTTGTAGAAGGATCCTTCGGTGAAGCCAATCGGAGAGAATTAAAGCCCCACCAATCCTTGAATGTTTTGAAGTCATATGTGCGAGCATAAGTTTGTATCTGTGCACGCATGGCGGGTGACTCAGGCATGAAGATGAGAAGGGGTGCGTTATCATGTAAATAGTAATGCGCAAATTCAAACACCGCTGTCGAGTAGGGAGGAGTGCACTTAGGGAACACACGGGGTGTGTGGCTGCAAGTTGTTGAGTGGTAATCGATAATTTGTCCAAAACTCGAATCTTCACTTGATCTTCTCTTCAGTCTTCACTTCAATCTTCCGTTGGCCTATCCTAGTGGTGACTCTATAGAGATAAGGGTAAGGGTATGTCATAAGAAACAAGTCCTCGGACGGGTAAAACGGGACGGCCAGACCACGAGTTGAAACCGTCCGAAAGATTGGCTCCTAAATTTCAAACCCACGGTGACCAGGAAGCGCCTTTCACCGGTGAGAACAACATATAAGATTGACCATGTGGGCCATTAACCCCACTTCGTCGCCACAAACACAAAACGGGTTATTGTGGAAACCCACAAAAACCGCAACAATGTTTACGATGCAGAATTGAAATTTACAACTAGCCTCCAACACCGGCTGGGAATAACAATAAATTGAAACGGACCACAAGCCACAACACACAGAAGTCTTCAAATCTTCAAGGTCTTCAATCTTCTTTCTTCATGTTTTAAGAAAAACAATGAGGAAACTTCAATCTCGCTCATCTCCCTCTTTCGCAACTAACCACTGCCTCTTAAAACCTCTATAACTTTTGATCTATAAATCTTTTTTACAAGTGTGATAGCAATTTGAAGAGCTAACACAAGTGGCTACAACATATAAAATTTTCACTAAAAACTAAAACTCTTTCCGTATTTTGTAGCTCTCAAAACATCGGTCTCCTATTATTGGGGACTTTCAAACCTCACAACTTCTAAAAACTATAACTCCTTCAATACAACTCCAAATAACTTGTGCAATATCAATTTAGAGAGGTAATTGCAAAAGCTATCATGTGAAAACAATTCAAGAAAAATCTTGAAACAGACCAGAAGTTATGATCCTCCAAAGTCTCGGCCTTCTTTCTCCAAGCTTGCACACAACTTCAACTTCAGCACGCTGTAACTTTCTGCTCCAAACTCCAAACAACTCTTGTAATATGTTTTTGAAAACCTTGTAACAAGGACTATATTCTCTGAACATTTCAAGATAGGCAAACAATTAACTCAAAAGTTATGGCTCGTTGAAGCCTCTGCCCTCTCAATGGAGGTCCTCGGGTCTTCATAACTTTGAACCTCAATAACTTTTGATTCACAACTTCAAATCTAACTTGCAAACACTTTTTGAAACCTCTTGTCACAAAGATTGCAATGCCAAATTTTCATTACATAAAAACATATGCTCCATGAGCTACATCAATTCGAAACTCGGCTTCAAACCCCAAAAATTCAAAACACACTAAAAACTACTCTAACTTCTCACACACTTACTCCCCCCGTATCTTCTCCTTCTCTTCTCCCTAATCTAAGGTGAGAGATGAGACTTTTCGGCTCATGTCCCTACTAAGATCCCACCTAAGATTCCAACTACATCTCCTTTCACACTTCACTTAATTTCCATTCTCCTATTGCAAACTTATTAATACTAATGTCTTTTCCAAGAACTAAAACTACACTTTGTAAATTTTGAAAAGTATTCAAACAACAATTAAGTACTAACATTTAATAAATGTCTACTAGAGGCAAAAAACTAGAGTTTCAATCGAAGCTTCACTCCATCTGCAGAAACTTGAGGATGCGCCGAACAATGTTCGCAACGTAGTCTGCACATCCGTCCTTTGACAAAGGATTAACTGGGCCCTCCAACCATCGCTGATGACGACGACTACCTTCAACGGGCTTTGTCATGCAATACATGTATTGCTCCTTGTTCAGACCTTCAAAACACCCTTCAAATGTCATTTCACAACTATCAAGTTCGACACACCCAACTTGTAATAGGATCACCAATGCTCGAGCATCCCGCTGAAGGTTCTCATGCCACCGCTGCTCTACACGGGGTTGCTTCAATGGTCGAGAAGGTCCACCTTCATCACGAGGATGCTCAAATGGCAATGCAGGATCCCGCAACATGAGAGGCTGATCTCGCAACTGTGATAATGAAAGTTCAAGTTCAACCTCCGGTTGAGGTTCTTCATCTTGAGACTCAGAAAAAACCCTCCAGTTCGACATTCTGAATCTAAAGTGGAAAAAAAATATCACTAATAGGATTGAATGAAGCTCTAAGGCAAAACCGCCCTTTATATTGATGTTATGCATCTCAACAGAATGGCGTCACCTTGAAGCTATTCAATAAAACATATTATAATATGTTTTTACCCTATGTACATATTTACTACACGACACCGCGTCTAAGTGAGATTCGATATAGACATTGCAGTCTGGAATGGTGGTAGGTGGTGAAGAGACTCCTGGGACAGGCAACCCCTCTTAAATGTCGACCACAATCAAGTCAAATCCGCCATGGGTAGAAGTTGTGGATCTCACACGAGTGCCACGACCATGTCCAACCTAGAGATACCCATGAAAATCAATGAAACCGAAAAGAAAAAATAATTAAGTATTATAGAAAGGGAAAAAATAATGAAGAAAAGAATGTACCTTTTCAACAAACGCGTGCATCCTGGCCATAATTGAATCATCATCCATGGCCTCCATCAAATTATTGATAGAGGTATTCTCAATGAAAATACTAACTGGAGAATGAAGAGAAGATGAGCCACGAGCAAGAGATGCAGCATGAACTTTGCTTCGCAAACCACTATGAGAAGCATGGATGAAAGTAGAAGGATCTGAAGGAGATACAAATGTTGTCAAATCCAGAGTAGAAGGGAAGCTGCTTAGAACCTGTGTGTCATTGTCATTTGGTGATGATGTAAGACCTTCGGTTGTGTGGACTGTAAGTCTAGCCATCTTTGGATTCTTTGTAGCCTTAGATGGAATAGGCATCAACGAAGATGACCACATCTTCCCTTTTCGCCGTGCCAAGGGTTGTGGAATATCCTCCGTAGCCTCCAATATGTCAATTTGATCATCCTCCAAAACTATGGTCGGAGCTCCACCAAGTAACATGGCCTTCTCATCCTCCTCTTCAGTAGGAGAAAATGACGGAGGACACTCCTAGTACCAAAGATCACTTTGGAGGTGAGGAAATGCCGACTTCTTCACTTGAGCCGGAGTATAAATACACAATGGCGAAGCCTTATCTGTCGAGGAGGACAAATAAGGTGGAAGAGCTTGAAGAGTAATTGCCTTTTTGGCAATCAACTCCTTTTGCAAATACCTAAAACATTATACAAAGAGAAATGAGAAAAAATATAATAGTTGTTGGTAGAAGCAAGATTTGCAAATTAAAGAGATTTAGATGTACCTGAAGAGCACTCGTTTGATGGCTTGAATTCCGGTGGGCATGTCTTCAAGCTTAGACTTCTTAGTGAAGGATATTTCACCTTTGAAAAAGGGGATGAAAGCTTTTTCCCAAAGGGCAATCCTCCACCGCTCTACATAGTCTCCAATTTTAAAGATGTCTGGAGCGGCCTCCCAATGGATGGAACCAAGGTCTGAGGAGATGTTGTCAAATTCCCTAACCACATCATCCTCCAACTACAATAGAAATATAGTTAGTAACAACAAAGGTTGTAAATGATTATAAGATGAACAATAAAATGAAAAAAAACAAATTGTCACCTGAGCCCAGAAGGTAGTACGAACAAGCCACAGATCAAGGACCTTCTCCTTTACAAGACCAGTGGAAAAGCGAAGGGATTCTCGTGCCATGGAAGATGAGTTCCACCAACGTAGCCACCGACCTTTGAAGAGAGGCTCCACATTTGCAGTAGCAATCTTTTGGAGCTTCTCAAGAGATATATCAGGCTTTGGAAACTTGTTCCAATGCCTTGTAATCTAGGAAAAAAGTAGATTGTATAAGAATAACAAAGACAATAGCTCTGATAATAAATGAGGCATTTGGAGACAATAAAAACTGTAGAAGGATTTGATGGGTAGAAATACCTCCAAAAAGAACTCATCACCGTTTCCTGGATCAGCCACTGCCAAATACTTCTCAAATTTGTGGCTAGAAATGTTTTTGACAGTTGCCTTAGCGGCCTTCTCCATCACTTCCCAAATGCCTCTAGCAGTTTGATCTTCCAATGGCGTGTTCGACTTGTACTCCCGGCAAGCCTCATCGGAAGCAGAAGAAACTTCACGCTAAAAAATTGAAAGATATATATCATAAGTAATTTAAATGTGATGAAATGAAAAAAAAAAAAAAAAAAAGGATTGAAGATATACTTATCCGATAGAGGAAAGAGATGAAAGTACTGACGGTCAAAGAATACCACGTGGGCACCTTCTTCTTCCATTTCTCACAATTCTTCATGTCTTCTTCCGAAATGAGACCTTTAAATGAGCTTAAAGGCAAAGCGCCAACTTGTTGGATGCGGTGCAACTTGTGCACAAAGTTTGTCTTCACATGATCTAACTCTATAGACCTGCGATTAAATGAAATCTAGAAAATTAGATATCAATGTAGGAATAAATTTAAAAATTTGAAGAAATAGAAAATGAAAGATAAGATATTTACCTATTGACATCATTCATTGCATCGAGTAGAGAATCCAATACTCCACGCGGATCAATGCATATACACTCCACGGGCTCATAAAACTTGGGGTTGTAATGATCCCCGCCATAGTTACTTTCAATATACCTCCACCAAGCAGTGTAGCGATAATTCCCATCCCACACAAATAACATCTTTCTATGAAGCATTTGAAGCTCACCATCGCGTTCGACAAAATTATCAAACTTTGTGCTAGCGTTGTGCCAATGAGTACTCCAAGTTGATGTCACTTGGGCGGTGACATCAACTTCCAAACCAACATCATTGAAAATAGAGACATAGAGAGGACGATCTCCACTTCGGTACCCGTGAACAAATTCAGCCTCTAATTTCTTGACATCTTGTTTAAGAATAGGCCTTACAAGAGGCAATGGAATGAGGCGACAAAGAGAAATTAGGACTCTAGAATGTGATGGATGAATTTGTAACCCAGAGAGAAACTTAAAAGAGTCTGGCTTTTGCTGCTGCCGGAGACGAAGCTCAGACTCCAACACCGTGAGGCCATCTGTGGAAAATCCAGTGTGGGCATTGATTGACGAATAGGGACTTCCAACTGGTTCCAAGGTGTCCATAGTCTCACCAGTCGCCGATTGCTCCAATGATTTTCCATGGTCCATGTCCTACAATCACATCAATAAAACATATCAAAAACTACAAACCATCTTCAATTTTCATGAAATTATTACATGAAAATTGAAAATGGAGAAGTCCCATTCGGTGCCGAGGGGTATACTTCAACCAAAATGAAAACATTCCAAGGAAATAGAACAAAGGATAGAGTGCCATAAAGAGCAATTTTGAAAAAGACTTTACAGTCAAATACTGCAATTTAAAATAATGTCAAAGAAAGCAATATGTTATTAAAAATCATATACCCGCAACAAAGATAGAGAGAACTCCCTCGGCGCCGAGGGGGTGTATTTTGCAAAACAAAAATCTAAAATCTAAAAAAATCAGCTTAATTGAGGCTCATAAAACCGACCTAAACGCAATTAAAAAAATGAAAGATGAGGACAGAATTGATAATGAAAATGATAGTGAGAACCCCCTCGGCGCCGAGGGGGTGTATTTTGCAAAACAAAAATCTAAAAACTAAAAAAAATCAGCACTATTGAGGCTCATAAAACCGACCTAAACGCAATTAAAAAAATAAAAGATGAGGACAGAATTGATAATGAAAATGATAGTGAGAACCCCCTCGGCGCCGAGGGGGTGTATTTTGCAAAACAAAAATCTAAAATCTAAAAAATCAGCACAATTGAGTCTCATAAAACCGACCTAAACGCAATTTAAAAAATGAAAGATGAGGACAGAATTGATAATGAAAATGATAGTGAGAACCCCCTCGGCGCCGAGGGGGTGTATTTTGCAAAACAAAAATCTAAAATTAAAAAAATCAGCACTATTGAGGCTCATAAAACTGACCTAAAGGCAATTCAAAAAATCGAAGATGACGACTGAATTGATAATGGAAATGATAGTGAAAACCCCCTCGGCGCCGAGGGGGTGCATTTTGCAAAACAAAATTTAAAATGCAAAAAAAAAAACAGCAATTTTGAGCTTATAAGAGTAACCGAAAATGGAATTCAGAAAATTTGACACTTCCACTGAATTGTCTATTGTGAAGATAGAGAAAACCCCCTCGGAGTCGAGGGGGTTTATTTTGGAAAAAATAATATCAAACATAATTGGAAACAACATTATTGAGCCCGTGAGAGCAACCCTAAACGCAATTCACAAAATCGAAGATGAGGACTGATTTGTCTATGGAGATGAAAGAGATGACCCCCTCGGCGCCGAGGGAGTTTCTTTCTAATAGAAATTTATCCTAAACCCTAAACCAAATCAATTCGGGACGTGTACTGAAAACCCTAATCGTACCGTAGCTTGTGTGGCTGTGACCCCCTCGAGCTCCTTCGCCTTGACCCCCTCGGCGCCGAGGGGGTTGAATCCAGCAACTGTTGTCCGAACACGATAAGTTGCAGACACGATAATCTGTAGCCTTTGGTGACGAGTGGAGAAGAAGAGAAATGAGGGATGAGAGATGAGGGAAGAGAGATGTGGGATATGGAAAGGAGAAGGAGAAAGAAGACAGGAAACCTTGGATGTAGGAAAAAAGAAAAAAAAAGTCCAAAATCCGTAGATTTGCTTCAAACGGAAATGCTTCCTTATCAGCCAAAAATAGCTTCTATGATCTGAATTTTTTTTCTTAGATACAATGTACCTTCAACTATTGCCCAAAAAAATTTCAGATTTTTTTGAAATTTACATGATTTTTAAATAATCCTCAAAGTGTGCTAAAATCACCACGACCAAGATTTTCAGAAAATCTTCGGAATTCCTAAGATTTCACCACAACAACAGCTATGCATGAATAATTCTACATTAGACAATTGCGCCACTTGAAGCCCCTCTGAAAGTAATTCCTCAGTGCCGAGATGGTTTATTTTGCTCCTCAATACGGTTTGTAATTCACTAAAATTCCATAGGATGAAAATCAAACTTCAAATTAATTGACTTAAATCGTTTGAATGTTCAATAGTACAAAATAAGTATAACACGTGAACTAGTATTAGTGATCTCAATCATTACACTATAAGTGACTTACCCAACCTCATGTACATTTGCTTGTACAAGTTCATTTAAAGGATTCGAGCTAGCATTGTGATCATAACTGTGGTTGCTTAATTGAAGATTTGAGAAGGAAATCAAGATAAGGAGAGTGGGAAGGAAGAAGAAAGAGGAAGACAAGAAAGACATGTGTAAGAGTGGGACATGATTGGAGGACAAAATACCCTGAGATTAGAAGCATTGCGACCTAATTCTCAAGTCATTTAATCTAATCCATATAACATACAACAATGACCAGGTTCTACTCGAAGCCCTACTTACGACAACATCTCCAACATATTGCACTAGCTCTACATTCAAACATGGCAATCTTAATCCCCTCGGCGCCCAGGAGGTTATTGACGAGGCTTTTCTACAACAACACTAATAACAATCCAAACTTCCATGCAAGAAATTGATGAACATTTTAGATGTTATGGCATTTTCAAATTCTGTTCCTTAATACAACATTGTGTTGCTAGTAGTTCAACTTCGATGCTTTAAAACTCACTATCTCTGCAACAAAACTTACAAGCTCTACCTCAATTATATTTACACTTACCAAAGGCTGTTGGATCAAATTCATAACATCTTCAACGTCTGCACATTGATTTTATGAATTGTTTTCGATCTCTTCTATTTCCATTGAATGTATGTCCGGTTGCTCCTCCTGTGCAATACAGAATCCTTGCCATCGGTGTTATCTTTTGCAGAAGAAAGAACTTCTATTATGTTCAAACAAGTGCCTAGGACTAAAATCAATCAAAAGCATTCTTTGTTTCTTCAAAACTAATATAATCGTTTCAACATTAAGTTCTAAAGAGATATAACAAGATAGTACTCTGTGATTACTTACAATTAAATCTTTGTCATGCTCCAAAATGTCTAGAAGTGCACCATCACTGCCACACTCTGCCAAATTGTACGACAACACCTTCGCAACAATAGAAATGTCATCCTCCGTAATATTTATCTTTCTTCTTCCCATCCTAGCTCTCCGCAGCTGCTTACGACTTGAAAACAATATGCCTCGCCTCCTCCGCTTCTCCTTCTTCTCAATTGTTAGAACTACGGAATAGGGTGTAGTATTCTCAGTCATTTGAGAAATGTCAGTTCCATCAACCTGCAATGGAGATAAAGTTGAAGAACTCTCTATTTTATTTGGCACTACATGTCTCAAAGAGGATTTTAAACAGAATGTACTGCACTTCAAATAAAAGTACCACATTTCTTTAAATAAATAATCACAGTACCTATGTTAATTAGAATATGAGTTGGTAGAATCATAACAGCTGTTTATTTGTCATCCGCCGTCTCTTTCTTCAATAAGTGTCTTTATTTCATTATTAATCTATACTTTTATAAGCTACATGATTCATGGTATTTATTCTACCGTGTATTATTTATGTCCCACACTTTGTTCTCCATCGTGCAAGTCTAATTTTGATAACTAATATTATTGCTATTTTGGAATTTTTGCCGAAAATCCTAATTTCTCTACTCACCGCAATCCGCTTTTGGCTCACAAAATTGCTTCGTCCGCCTGACACTTTTTGATTCCAATCGTATTTGCAGAAGCCGCGTTGCTAACACTGCTTTATAGAAAGGCGGCTAGCATGAAAACTTACTAATACAATCCGCCGACATTTCATTTAAGTGTGTTCACTGACATATTGGATTTATCTAATTTTTCTAGAAATATGTGTAAGTTTACTAAGATGCAATAAACGCTGAGCTCATATTAAAAGCTAACTAGTTGTTGAGGATATTATCTATGTGTCTCATAATTAAAAATTACTTGTCAGATGTTAGTGGAATGCACAAATACTCCAATGGATGTCGCTGAATAACAGCTTAGTACATACCACTGATACCAGCTCGTTCCATTTCATGTATCTTCTCTAAGTCTTAGCGAACCATCGTTTTCCGATTGATATGGCATCCATTCATTTTCAAGGTGATGATGTGCCGTTAGTTGTTCCTGTGGGTGAAGAGGGTTATGTTAGGGTATCAGCCAACCTCCTCTCCATACGATTTGGAATATGTGAATCTGCGAGTATGTTGACAGAGGAAGTTCTAGAAAATTATGGCATAGTTAAAGAAGCCGTTATGCAGGCTAGGTGCGAAGACGCTCATGGATACTAGTGGCTCCTCCATCGTGGTCAGTACCAAGCATATGGTATGACTCCTTCACAATTAGTAGCGTCGACCGAAATTCTTCTTAACCAATCTCATACTTCTACTGTAGAAGCTCTGATTCTGGCCACTCAGCGTTTGCAAACGCAAGAGTCTAGTCGGCCGCTCGCAGAGATACTTGTGAATCTTCGCAAAGTGAAGCAAGAGTACCTCTCTCCAATCATAGAACTCTCCAGTGAATCAGAAGGTGAAACTCCTTATCAAACTAGACGTACGGAGGGAAATGCATTGAGTCCATTCCCAACTTTGTCTACAAATCCACCAATTTTCACCACTCCTACTAATAGCCCATCATCGTCGTCGTTCGCTCGTCCTCCTCTCTATCCGTCCTCTTCAAATACTCTGAGTATTATACAATGCCTTAAAAAATTGTCTACAGTTCCCGGATCACGTAATGAACTAGCCCAAATAGATTTTGAGGCCATTGAATACCAGAAGGTGCAATTTCTGCCTTCGTGCTTTGATAGAGACGTTGTGTTTGAACTACCACAATGTCGAGGGAGTGTCCATTATTCGGGTGCAAAGAGCATGGAAGGAATGGACAAGCGTTACGACGGCCACACGTGGTGCCGTACAACAACATCAAACATTCACAACAACCTCGGATTGAAGTTCAGGAGGTCAACATGCGTAGGAGCGTTGCGTTGCGATAACAAGGAGTATGAGTATCGTGCTCGCATATCCAAAAAAAACGAGACCGAATCGTCAGGTACAACAAATCTTCCATTCAATGTTCATCAGAGCCCTCCTCGTGAATCTTCTCTTGTTTGTAAAGTTTGCAAGAAGCCGCCATCTTGTAGTCACTTTTGCTCGGCGCGGGTGTATTACGTAGTTAGCATTGGTGATGGGTCTCGTGCTTGTATCCACCTTGGTTCCCATCGGCATCTTGTCGTAGAAGGACAGTGCAGAGAGTCTTTGGACACAATCAATACGTTGATAGCATTGGAAGTCGCCAAGACACCTACCGCCAAAAAACTCCGCTATTGCTCTCGCAGCGAGCAAAGAATTCCTCGACACATTTCTTGTCCACCCCGGACCTGGCCCGAAGGAAATGTTGCGTGGGCAAGATTTGAAGAAGGTTATGGACAAGTTCCCACTCCTTAGCTCTCCAAACGTCCGTAATATGATTTCTACCTTCCGAGCACAAGGTAAAGGAAAGGGCGAAATCGATCAAATTCTAGAAATGAAGCGGCATGCCAGAATCGAGTTCATACACGACAGTGTGTTCCCTGGCCATGGTCAAGAAAAGGTTTATCTTTTCAAGATGCTCATTGACGGTCCCGGGAGTGGAGTAGATATTGTACCACGGATGCAACCTGGTGGAGACCTACAAAATTGCTTTATCATGTTTGATCACGTGAAGAGAGTAAAACCTTGGACCACCATCGCATGTCATGTCTACGACTCAACATACTCCAGAGGTAATGACAATTGCCGTTTGCGATATGCAAACAGAAGGCACTGAAGGCCAACTTATTTTTTGGCGTTGTTTAAATAAGGTTATCGACAACAATGGCGTACCGAATCCTAATTTCAAAGGGTTCATGTGCGATAGCGCACAAGCAAACTTCAATGCAGTTCGCATTGTCTACGGTTCAGGCAATCCTTCAATGCCAATGATAGATCGTGAAAGGACTTGTCTATTCTATTGGGCAACGAGTATGCACAAGCACACGGAAAAATTGATTGCCAAGAACTTCCAGAACGAGCACATTAGCCTTTGGAGGCAGTACAACGATGCAAAGACGTTGGATGAGGCCAACAAGATGTACCTTGAACTTCGGGGATGGTGGTATTCTTCTGGTGCTGCATCTGAAGATGCAATTCGAGAGCTCGAAGATTGGCTAGCCTTTTGGCACTTCCGCTATCGTCACTGGGGCGGATTGATGGAAACGGTAAGTACCTAAACTACTTTTTAAATTCACATGTTTTTTTTTTGGACACATTTTTGCATTGGTCCTTTAAAAGAAGAACAACCCTGAAGGCGATAAGTTATTTGGTGTTATAGATGTGTTTTGTAATTGTTTTTAAGTTACTGCAAGAAGAAAGTTTCATAGAACCCGAGGATTTTCTGCTGAGCTTTAATTGTATGCTTTCATTCCCTGAGCTTATTCTACACATTGTTTAGCCCCAAGGTTGTTTTATGACTTGCACCTACCATACTAACGTGGAAAATACATTAAAAAATTTGTCCAATTACTAGGAATTATATGAGTAATGTTGGAATTCAAATCTGTGGAATTATTGGAGAACCTTACCGCAGATGAGCTTGCAGACATCCCTACGTGCAACCTTGCAGAGACTGTTCAGAATAAGTGGCTGCAAGCATCCGGCAAGCGAGGCTCTGACCTCTTCATCGCAGCTACTGACGATTGGGTCCGTGCCTTCATGCAAATGACGAACTATAGATCATATTTGTGTGGAGGTTTATCTGGAACTGGACCATCCAAGGAAGATTTGAAGCTGAAAAGGGCACTAGTATCTCGTGATGGTAAGAAGATTGCTGATGCTCTAAACGATATGCCTGAGGCTACGGAGTTTTGTACTAGAGTTCCACACTTGGAAGGAGAAGAGGTATTCGGAACGTTGAAGAGGAGGAAGATTGATATGCCTATTGGATTCGAGGGTGATTCTCATCGCCCTGACAAAGTTAACTTTTCACATCCTCGAGTTCAAACTAGGTCTATTGCAGCTCAAATGAACTCACGGGATACGCCTCATTCTACTTCGCCAGTACCATTCACGAACAAAGTACTCGAGTCTGATTGCGACACTTCAAAATGGCACATAGCAAGAATATCGGAGAAGTCTAGGAAGCAGTGTCATGCAGTGCAAGCGGGAAACGGTAGCAAGTGCAAAATGGTAATTGCTAGTGGTAGAAAGGCCACAACTGCGCCTACCTACCGAGGCAGAAGAAAAGATAAGTTCAAAGACAGTCATGTCATTGAAGATTTTTGGTTCTGCCCTGACCAAATTGCTCGGTGTGTGATGGGTCCGAAGCGCTCCTTTATCATAGATCGTCCCCATATCCTTGATATATGGCATGTCCTCACTGGGACTGATCTGACACATTCTGAGATCCTAGAGCTTCAAGAGGCCGGATTTTCTCTACAATCAACTACACCGCTTTCGCCTCGCCGCTTATTCTCGACATCTAAGGCATTCGAGCCTCTGTTGTGGTCTGCTCCAAGGCCATTACATGTCGATCGAATTCCATCCTCACGAAACGGCAAGAACGGGCGTCGTAACCCTAAGGCTCCTATGGAAGCTCACCGCAATCAATGGGAGAGTGCAAGAAACGTGAACGCAAGTATTCTTCGCGTCAACCTCCTCCCATATCCCGGACTTGGTGCCATCATTGTTCTCCAATCTGGGGTGGAACCTAACGAGCATGTGTACAACGTCACATCGTGTAATTTTCCGTCGTGTACTTGCCCCCATTACGTTAGCATGAACTCATCTGCTATCGGGAGGCGTGGCCAATATGTCAATTGCAAACACCTTTACTATATTTTTCGTTTCTTGTGCCAACTAGATTACAAAGCTGACGTGTTCATCCATACTCCTACTCTGAGCTTGGACGAAGTCAAGCAGATTCTTATAGCCGCAGAGATTATCAAAACTGAGGAGTGAAGAAATTTTTGAGTTTGCTAGTTTTATTATGACAGTGAAACTCAAAGTGTCTTATATAAAAAGTGTTTGAAACGTAGCAGACCTACTATCTTTATTAGCCGTTAGTATTATAGTATTGAAATTTTCAACTATGATATGTATTGAAATTTTCAACTATGACTATGTATTGAAAAATCAAAAAACAGTAATTCTTACATGCATATACAGGTACGTGGATACAGTTTGTATGGACTTCTTCTGATTATAACACTTTAATTCAACCATGTTGCAGTAAGCTCTTAACCCAAGACCTTAAAGATTGTAAACTTGCACCCTAAACAATAAATTCTACATTTTTTATTTCAATACCACGATTATAGGTCCAACGGTCATAGATGCAAAATTTTACTATTAATAGTATAAGTTCAACAATTTCTACCCCTTCTTAAAAAAAATTGATTAAATGGACTTTTTGCTGGATTGTAGGCTCTAGGCTCTTCAAATCCCCGCTCTCAGCTCTTAGGCTCTTCATTCTGGGCTCACAGGCTAGCGTCGTTGAGCCCTTATTACATGTGGAGAATTGAGAAGATGCATTATAAAATTCAATTGCAAGGGAAAATTTGCAAGTTTGGTGCATTTGAAGTGAAAAGATGGAACTTCGATCTTGTCATTTTTTCAACTATTAAAATTAGTATTAGTATTCAAGAGAAGAAAAAAATTCACAATAAAATGAAAAGAAAGAGGTGAGAATCGGTAGCTTGTGAATGATTTTTTTGTGAGGAGGTGACACACAAAATGTTCCTTAAATATGGTGTTTTTTGAAGATTTTCTGGTTGCTTAATTTTTTGAGTTCACTTTTCTAGATTGTGAATGAAGTTTTTTGTGAGGGGTTGATATATAAAATGTTCCTTATATATTGTGATTTTTGAAGATTTTCCAGTTGCTTAATTTTTTGAGTTCACTTTTCTAGAAGCACTTTCAAACTAATTTTTTTCAAAAGTGACTCAATACATAAAGTTTCCACAATTCATGTCCTTTCTAATGGATTCTCATATGGATGAAGCTAAGTTTCTATAAATCTCTAGTAAAAAATCGCGATTAAAACTTACATGACATATGAGAAAACATAGATGAAAATTAAAGATTAAAGCTCAATCTAATAACAAACATGGGAACTTGCTTAACTACACTTGTAAAATTCAAGATTGAAAAGAATTCAATCTAAATGGCACTATTCTAGATAAATTACTTTTATTCTTGGCACTACTGTATTCAAAAGCCTAGGGTACTTTGGAGCTCGGCAATTTGGAGTTAATTGTTATAGATATCTTTGGAATTGGGCAATTTGGAGTTAATTATTGCACATATCAACTTTGAAGATCTTAAATAGTGTGGAAGATCTTGGTGGTCTATCATTATTATATGTGTAAGAGTTTGGTAGTTCACAAACTCATAAAACATGTTGTAGGCTTCATTTTTGCAACCCAAAAAAGTTTTGTATGAATTCGAAAAGCCCCAAGCTCTCATACTTCTAAAAATAATAGACTACAAAGATTTTCAATACATTTTAATAATTTATTAATGGTCAAACATCATTGGGTTCATCCATGCATTCATCCCTTAACGTCGAATTGGCCAGATTTGGTCTATAGACACATTCAAGAATGATTTCTCATATGTCTTCCACTTTTTGCAATGTGAGTATTTTATTGAAGGTTTTTAGGGAATTTGACTTTGAGGAGCATTGATTCAACATAAATTTCAAAAAAAATAATCAAAATGAGCTCTTGAAAAAAAAATTCATAAAATGAAAAAACCAAAAAATCTTTACACTTAGAGATTTACATTTCAATCAATCACTACAAAATTTATTCACAAATTGTCAATACGATATACAATGAAGTAGTAATCAAAACTTTAAAAAAATTATTGATGACAACAATCACAAGTTCAACGATACGCATAAAATCTAAAATTCAGAATGAACAACTTTCATTCATACACTAAGATCAAAATATCCTTCTTAGATGCATTGCATAATGCATCTTTGCAAAGCCTCTAAATATACTCACCATTTCCGGTTTCAACAGTTTTGCAAAAATAAATTATAGAATTTGCAATTGCTTTGACCAATAAATTTTAAAACTTAAAATTCAAAATGATTTTATAATTTAATCAGGAATAAGATATTGATAATTGAGCTAACTAAAAAGACAAACTCCAAATAAACTTAGTAGTAGCTTTGGTGAAAGGTGTGGAGGATAATGACAATATTATTTCAATTTGTCTTCCACCTTAATACAGAAGTTATTTTAGACTATTTTCAACTTTTAGGTTGGGCTAACTTTTCAAGTCAACCCTTAAACATTGAAAGGGGTAATGGGACAATAATGATTTTTTACTCAATGAGCAAAAAGTTCATCAATAGTGAATATTTAAAATAAAAAACTAAGGATAAGTAAATAATTAAATAAATTTTCTTCAAAATTTCTATTGCTACAAAATTTGTTACCTTAATTTTATGAATTGACTTTCGTAAGACAACATTACGAATAGAAGATTTCAAATTTGGATGAATCAATGTGGTATAAAATGAGGAATGTGATTATTACAAATTATGCCTTTTCTAATCAAATCGCACATACACTAAACTGACTGCCCAAATAAGTTGCAGAAAAAATTCACACTACAAATGTATATGATGGATGATAATCTATGTACAGTGCACAAAATTGCCAAAGGCCCACGCAGCACATGGCACATAGCAGCAGTTTTCGACTAGTTCAACAACCTCTCAACCAAAGTTTACGGAGGAAAAATGGAGATCTACGACACAAAGGTCGAGCGGCATCAAAAAAGACACTTCGTGATAAAGTAAAAATTATATTTTGTGACCTATT
Source organism: Bryoerythrophyllum caledonicum (assembly GCA_963971425.1). Classification (NCBI taxonomy): domain Eukaryota; kingdom Viridiplantae; phylum Streptophyta; class Bryopsida; order Pottiales; family Pottiaceae; genus Bryoerythrophyllum; species Bryoerythrophyllum caledonicum. The sequence continues at coordinate 11,750 of CAXARX010000099.1, read as the reverse complement.
TTCATATCTATCACTCGGAGTAGAAAAATATACTCACGATAAATGCCCCAAGAAAAAAGCAGGCATTGAATCTTAATTTGCGACATTCGCACTGCGGAGCATTATCTCATGGATACATAAAACAAAGAAAATACATAAATTTCAGCATTACCACGAGAAAACCGACACTGAAAACAGATTTTTGGGGAGGAATCACGTACAAGAAGTTCTGCAGTATCAAGATAATGCTTTTAAAAAATAGCTACATGAAGACAGCTCATACGAATACAGTATTCAGAAACATAGGCCAAATCCCTTATTCAGCTAGAAAACTTTACATTGGTTATTTTCGATGCCAGACAAAAGGAGAGATATATCTGAAGCTCACAAGATACCTTGTAACTTAAAAGAATAAAAACAATGAAGGCTCCATTGCCCAACACGCGGCACCGTCTGAGGGTGTTCAAGTACTTTGACCAATTCCGCCTGGCTGATGAATGGCATTCATGCACTGAGATTTCACTCGCAATGGAATAGACAGAAACACCAAGACTGAGATTGCTCAAGATTTGATCAGCAACTCAGGCGTGGGATGCAGATTCAGATCGCTGGTTGGCAGAATTACCCAGAGCTCATCTTCGGAGCAACCTTTGTCCCCTGACATTGGCTCTCTTGACTCTTCCGTTAAGCTCATGAATATCTTCATGAAGATGCTCGATGGCAGGGGCTTGCCTATAATGACGAGGGGGAAAAGATAAGAAAGTTAAGAGCTTCGTCCAATTGATTACAAAGATGTATAAAGTGAAAATGGAACAGTAGGCATTAAAACTGAATGATCTTGAAAACATAACTGAAATTCTGCCATACCTGTCAATTTCTGTATTCATATCCATTGACATTTCCTTCATTTGAGATAGAACAGTGCTCAAATCGTCAAGCATGTCATCCTGAGTTTCCCTCTCAGCCTGGAAGCAGACACAAGACATTTATCAGAAAACGAGACCAATTAAACAACGCGTTAGCAGCAAACAATCACAAGGAGAGTATCATTTGTCCAAGGACAACGAAAACTAAAACAAAACAATATGGAAAACAAAAATCCTAAAGAGACTCACATTTACTTGACCTTCGAAGGTGTCTTTATCGTGGTTAGGGCCAGAGTGTTCTTTCTTCAAGCCTTGGTTGCCATTCAAGCCCAAAGCCTCACGATCCTCAGCGCTCTCCTTGTGGTGATTGTCATTAACTGAAAGATTACACAATAATTTCTACTCAGCTTAACGTTAGGAAAAAAAACAATTGAAGAACTGGCTAGAAATCCTGCTCAAATCCTGCTTAATGTGTAGAGAACGACCCCCGACATTCGCTAGAGATATATTCTTTTCCAAGAAAATCATTCAGAAATTACCTCGCCCGACCATTGGCCCCGTAATTTTCTTCGTCTTCTTCGGTTTCCACGACTTGGAAAACATACCTCCCAAACTTCCCAGAAGTTTCTCTCCCTGCAAAGAGAAAACCGGACAAAAGTTGTCAGTGATACAAATTCCAGCAAACCACAAGTAGTAACAGAGCAAACGCTTGGCATTTGTGAAGTCGTTCACCTACTTAGGTGATGCAGAAGTTGCAATAACCAAACAGACCAAGGATTGAGATTCCAATGCAATAAGTCGTGTAGTAAAACGTATAATTCTGTGTTTCATACCGCCAGAATCAGTGAAAGATCACTGCATGTGTTGGTCGAAATTTAAAAATTAAACATAGAAAAAGCAACATGACAAGAAAACTGAAGAGACCCAACATAACCTACTCAGAACTGCTGGAATTAACAAATGAGACCGGATTTGTACCAAGACTAAATCTAAAAAGAGTGCGAAAAAGATTTGTGTCATTTTTTAACGATGTGCGTTCCAAACCAGTGATTTTTAATTGGAACACTAACACCCTATCTGTCCAAATTTCTGTGGAGAATTTTAGCAGGGACGTGCATCCATCTGTTGAAATCTGGCAAGTAAAGCGCTGTTCCAAACCACGGATTCTGAGACCAATTCATTCTCAACGTGTTGATACAATTCTAATTCAAACGAGGCTAAAATCATATCGCCAAAATCCGCACTAAATGTGCTGGTCGAAATCACAAAGCAAATGAAGAAAAGAAAAAGAAAACCCCCATAATACCTACTTAAAACTGCTCCCAAAAACATATGAGACTCGATGGCTCATTTGTCCCGTAACAAGCAGAATTAAGAGTTTCATCAACAGTTTCGTCATGCGTTAAGGATGAGAAAATCATACCCTGCTCAAATGTTGGTCAAGATCGACGGCCTTCTCGTGGGTACGCTCAATCTGCACCCCCTGTTCATGCAGACTGATGAGGGTTTGTGCTCCAACGCCCATGGTGTCTTCCGCCACTCGAAGACAGTTCTTCAGAGTGGATGTTGTCTCCTGCGACTTCTTCACGGCGTGCCTCTCAAGGTCCATGACTGCCTGATTCACAAACTCCTCGTCATTCTCGCCGTGTTGACCGCCAGCCTTTGGCTTCGACGAGCCGTAGCTAAAAAGATCATCGTCGTCGTGCGCGTTCGTCGTCGTTTTCACAACAGCCTTGCTTCCGCCACGCGGCGGCTTCGCGAACGCTTCCTCATCGTCAAAGGGGTTCTTGGGCACCCGACGAGCCATAATTCACAGACTTTCTGTCTACTAACACGGATCCTCACCAGTCTTTAAAAACCAGAAATCTTAGGTCACAAATCTGTACACACGTCGTCCCAGATCAGTCAACACCCTCGCGATTGATAAAACCCTCGTTCCAAAGAACCCAAAACGCCTGAATCCACCAAGACCAGGCTACGCTGTACACAACACAAAAGTTGAGCGCAAAGGAAACCCAAGAATGAAACCCCAAGTAGAAACAGAGCGTACCAAGCGAGAGCTAAAGACGACGAAAACAAGCAAGATCTAAAGCGACAAATAATGAGGAAAAGGAAAGAACAATGATGAGGAACGGGAAGTGCAACCGACCTGATGATAAAAGGCAAGGCAGGCGACGGATCGGAGAACAGGGGAAGGAAGTCAAAACCGCGGGTTACGTCGGCTCACGCGCTGAGGGATTCGTGCACTGCAATCGTTCTTCGTCGTCTCCCCAGAAAGAGAAGAAACCGGAACTGCCTAGTCTACAGTAGTGATGGAATTACCGATTCTCTCTTGCACTCTTTCCTCTGCCGCATCGATCCAAGCAACGAAGTAGCGCAGGAATAAGGGAATTCCTGGTCAGGGTCGGATGCCGTGAAGGTGAAGCTCGCTCGAAGGTGCACATGCTGAGAGGGGAGCTCTTTCTATTACCGTTTGTGGATGATAAACGATTTGGATGAGGGACCACGTTCGTCCCAACTGAGCGGTAGTTTGAGCGGTAGTTTGAGCGCTTGAGAGCCGCGAGGCGACGTTAGCGGGCGTCCGCAATCAGTTTGAGCCTCGATTTAACCCCTAAATGTCCTAGTTTCGGCACTTTTGTCAAGATGTATTATAAAATACAATAAAAAAAAGTATATTTTGAATTTGTTAAATGAATGAAAGTTGAACATAGTGAATTTTAGATTCGATTTGTACAATTAGATCTTCATTTGTTGTGACCAATATTTTTCTATAAATTTTAAAACTTAAAATTTAAATTACTTTGTAATTTTATTACGAATATGATATTGACAATTAATGAAATCTTTTTTTATTCACTAAAATGAAAAACTCTATGTGTAATGATATTTGAAATTTCTTAATTTTATAAATCGATTCTTTTAAGAGCACATTTTAACTAAAAGATTTTGAGTTTGTAGTTAGACAATGTGTTATAACACAATAAGATTTTCACAAATTATCTGCATTTAAATTGGATTGAGCATTCATGAAATCAACTTCCCCCAAAAAAAATGCATGAGTGAGGTTCATACTAAAAAAAGAATTAGTGATAATTTCATACTAAAAAAAGCATTAGTGAAATTTTCATACTAAAAAAAGCATCACTGATACTTCCATACTAAAAAAAGCATTAGTGATAATTTCATACTAAAAAAAGCATCAGTTAGAATTTCATACTAAAAAAAGCATTAGTTATAATTTCATACTAAAAAAGCATCATTTAGAGTTTCATACTAAAAAAAGCATCACTTATAATTTCATACTAAAAAAAGCATGAGTTAGAATTTCATACTAAAAAAAGCATCAGTTATAATTTCATACTTAAAAAAGCATCAGCTATAATTTCATACTAAAAAGGCATCAGTTAGAGTTTCATACTAAAAAAGCATCAGTTATAATTTCATACTAGAAAAGCATTAGTTAGAATTTCATACTAAAAAAAGCATCACTCATTATTTCATACTAAAAAAAGCATCAGTTATAATTTCATACTAAAAGAAGTGAATGGTGAATGATAAATTCGAGATCAATTTTGTCTATATCCTACTTTTTGAACAATAGGACGTTTGAACCATAATTCATGCATAATGTTTGAATTATCTCCAATAAAATTCAAACTGTTTCCAAGTTTTGTCTACCAAATTGAAGTTCCGTTTGCACATATCTATATATGAATTTAAATTGTTTGTTTTTGTTTTGATTTGTATTGTATGTTTCGGTACATGAGAACTCATATATCATGTGTCCCTAGGGCAAATGACCATTAATGCAAATTAAACTCTTCTTTCAAGAATATTTTATGTAGGATCAAGTATCAAAATAAATTGAATTATAAAATGTAAAATGTAAGTGTGCCTAAATTAGTGGTTGGATTGTGAAAGTGAAAATTTGATAATCAATTTGTAACAAAAATTTTAATTTGAGAATTTTCATGAAATGAAATATTTTAAGTGCAAATTTATATTTTTAAAAATCCACAATAATTTGTATTTATATATAATTTATGTTTTCTTTTTCTTTTTAGTTTTCTAAATCTACATTGTTGAACGTAAATCATTTTTATATTACTTTAGTCTAGAATGGCCTCATCATCTACCTTGATTCTACCTTCGGAATTGTGGCCATATTGAAAGTACATACCTTTTCAGTTATTTTAATTTATAGTCTCAATTATTTTAAATTAAAATTTAAACTATTTAATTATATAATTATTCAACTATTTAATTATTTAATTACTTTAATACGTATTCTTACTTTTATTTATTTTTGATATTGTACTATCTATAAATGAAATTCTCATGTTTGTTGATTTTGAGTGTTTGTTATGTTTAAAAATTGATATCTCATGAACTGAATGTTCCAAGGGGCGTACTTGGTACCACTGAAAAACTCTCAAGAAGGAGGGGTACACGAAATGTGCTTACACACAATATGGAAGTTATGAATTTTTAAAAAACTGAATTGAATTGCAAACTAGAAGAGTTTTTGAATTGCGAAACTTTCTACAAGACCTTTCAGCTCAAACTAAATAAAAGTACCTAATACATTGCATGACCTTTATCAAAACCTTTTAAATTATGCACAAGAAACATTTAAATCCTATGCATGAAGAACATTAATTGTGACTATGGTTTTTTTTGTTTTGCTTGTGATTATACACTTGACTGTGACTGTTCCTGAACTTGTACTCAGTTCTGATTGTTGCTGTGATTTCATAATAATTAATTGAAAAATAAATTTAAAAAATAAATTGGTTAATAAACCATTCAGGAAAATTTAGTGATGAAAGAATTTTCAAAAAAATTAAAACATTTTCAACTCTATACCATTGCCTACCCTCAGATAGCCATGACCACCGGTAGCCATTGTGTAAAAAATAGCATTTAAAATCTAGCAACTTTCCATTTCATGTCTTTGTTTGCACTCCGAATTCATACTAACCAAAGCTGCAGAGAGCAACAGTCTACACAGTTTCTGCTACACTACTGTAGTGCAAATGTCAAGAGAAGAGCGAAAGCCCCGCTAAGACCGAGAGAGACAAATAAGGCCCTGTCTACAGTCTCACCTCAATATGACAAAATGCCCACACGGTCCACCAATTAAAGCCTACCACGAATGCAAAGGACGATACTTACACTCCACTACACTGAAGCCACGAAAGGACGTGTAGGCAACATCGTCATAGAACGTTGCACGCCTTTGTCTCCGTAAAGACGTCTGTTTCTAAATTTGAGAGCCTTGTGAGAGGCTTGTGATTTAGGTTTCGCTTGCAGAGACACAATTTGAATCCTGCACCCACAATATATATTATCCACAAATGAGTAATCCAGAAACAAAATCAGGCTGGATCTTCTCAAAAGCAAAGTTGCACGACAGAACCTCCAAAACTTCTCCCGAGGATGAACTGACTATATCACCCAAAAAAAGGAACCCTAATAGATTTACAAAATTAATGTGAAGCAAATGTTAGGAACGCAAATGGTGTTTACTCAATGTGATTGTGATGTTCAAGTCATTAGCAATACTTTGATATTACAGTGATCAAAATCAAGTACCTGCTCTGCTTCTGAACATCCTTAACTGGCCACTTCGAGGGCGTGGGCTTCGGCTTTTTTGCTTTCGGCTCTGACTCTGGCTTGTTGGTGTGCTCGATCTTGGAAACACTGGTACCCTTCCCCCCTTGTCTGTAGGAGAGAAATCAATCAACAAATTAGAATTGGATTCCTGTAGCCAGATATACATGACCTAAAACCTCTTGAAGGCACCACCCCCTTTTTCACTCAGTTTAAAAACCTACAGAAACGAGATCACAACGAAATAATTGATAGTGTAGGCGAGATGGACAATAGTCATTCTCTAAAATGGCCTTCTGTATAATGACATCTCATGATATAAACAATCCGAATGACCTTTTCAAAAACGGTTTAGGGTATGATCTTTTTCAGACATCTTTTGAAAATCCTGATTCTTACCACACTATCAATTACCGTAGCACACTAGTCCCATATTCAAATTGGGAGGTGAGATTAACTACCAAACGCCCAGTTTCTGATCGATGAACAGAAACCAACACAGATTTCTCATCCGTCTTCCACTTTGTAGATGTGTGATCCAATTAGGAAGGGGATAATTCGTGAAAACTTTTCATGCCGCACTATTACACAGCACATTTCCAAGATTCTAGTCTGAATGTGCACTTGGAAAAGTCAACTCATACAATTAATCAACCGAATCACAACAAAATTCATTCAAAAATTGTCAAAATTAATAGAAAAATATCGGTGATAGCAATGACAGATCCGATCTAACCTAACATATGGATAGAATCTGAAATTCATAATGTACGACTTTCATTCATACACCAAGTTCAAGTTATCCCTCTTAGTTGCATTTTATAATGCATCTTTGCAAAAACTGCCAAAACTGGAAATCGTGAGGACGTTCAGGGGTTAAAGAGGTTTGAGCATACTTACTTTTCTCTGGCACCAATCAGCTGCACGACACTGTCATCCAACATGTTAGAGCCGACGATTTTGCCCGCCGATTCTCCTTCACCCTTTGATTTCGATGCATCACGCTTCTGTTTTCTAGACAACCGATTCTCGTTTTCCGGATTTTTGTCAGTGATCGCTGGTGCACCGCTCCTGTTTTGTCTCTGATCCTTTTGTCCACTTATTCCCTCTTTCGCTTTTTTTATTCTTTTCTCGGACCCAGCCTCTTTCTGTTTCTCTGCCCGAGCTTTGCGCTTATCCTTCAGTTCCGCAGCTAATCTGAGCACCAATATCTGTCCATCAATCCTCGTAACCGGTAAAATACCGCATACGCCGACTTCTATTTCAAAAGTAATTTGAACGACTTCTAAAATCTTTGCATGTGTTATTACAGCTTCAGCACAGACTCCTTCCGAAAAAGACCCAGAAAAAAAAGAAAAAAACCACTGCTACTCGAAAACGGAATGTTTCCCAGTAACCCTGTACTCAACCTTCTACACAAGCTCCACCAGAATTGAATTCAAACTGAACTTGAAAAGAAACCACGTGCAATTCAGCAACTCAAAAACATACCTCTTCGAATTCTCTTTCTCGTTCCTCCGAGACTCCTCAGCTTCCTCTCGACCCTAATTAAAAAAAAGGCGAAATTTAAGATTCCATGCAGGAAAGAAACACAACACTGCCACTCCTCAACCAAACCAGGCAAATCGTATCACCTCCGAGCTTCCCAAGCCGAAAAAGAGAAACCCTAACTTCCGCAGACCAGCATAGTCTGAGATTCCTATGAGCAGAAGATTCCTATGAAGAAGTGTACTTCACCCAAAAACAATAGCAGAAACCCTGATTTTCCCACACTAGCATAATCTCATCACCTCCGAGCTACCCACGAGAAGAAGAAATGTATTCTGTGGGCACAAATAGGGAAACCCTAGTTTTTCCCACATTAGCACACGACTTTACCTTGTTCAATGTGATCTCCTCCGGGGCATCGTCGTCTGAACAATCCTCAGGGTCCGCCATGTCGCCTCGAATTGACTTGATCGAATCCCAAACTGCCGCACACTCCTCTCGCACTCAAGTGGGCGGAAGGCCCTAAACCCTTAACAGCAGCATTGTCTCGATAGTTCGTAACCCCTACAGTATGGGCCTATTACCGTGGAATTTCCTCGGAATTTCAAGTGCCTTCCCAATCTGTTTTGGCACAATAAATTTATGCATTAAATCACTGTAAGTTGTTTATTTTGTTCATTTGATAGGTTGAGATCTCTTGAGGTAAAACATCCTACTATGGTAGATGGCTATAATTTAGACCCCCTTCATCAAACCGTCCTATAGGTGAGTTGGAATGCTCATAATGTCATAACATTAACGACATTTGTTTATACTTCTTTATTGGATGGAAGAGGAGTCCGGAGGGTCCATTTCAAAACCAAGGTGTGTCTACTTAATTTTTCTAAATGGGAATTGATTGCCCAATTGCCTTCTTGCACATGTCAAAAGAATGTAGGTTTTGTTTAAGTTTAGTAAAGGTCACATTTAGGAACCTTGTGTATTACCTTTTGAATGCCTTATTGCTTGTTTTTCGCCTAGTCATATTGCGCATGTGTGAGTTTTGCAAAGCCTAGGATCACAAATAGGTGTCTATTGCAAAATTCTTTGAAAATTCATAAGTAAATCATAAACGCTCCGAAAAATGTGAAACCACTTGTGTTAGATTCTACATCAATTTTTCTTCGAGTGAAAAATAAGGCGAAAATCATATCGAGCATTTGAAACCCATATCGTAGGCCGACCAACCCTTAAAGTGACAGTTTATGAATATATTACCTTACGGACATAATTGGGAGTTTGCATGTATGGCATTGATTATTTTTTATTTTTTTAAAATTCACATAAAGACAAACGTTGGAAATGGCAAGAGCAATTGAAACTATACTTTTTCGACAAAGGATGAATCTGCTATAAATTTTTGAAGTGCTTTGCCCATCATAGCCTTAAATAGTCTGCAGACTACCCCAAAACCAACAAAATAGTATTCATAATACTCATTTTACTCACCGAATGTAGTCACAATATTTTTTAGCATCAAAGGCTTTAAAAGTCACTTTCTTCAATAAATTTACACTAAAAAATTGGAAACTCGTCATGTAGTCAGTAATCACTCATTTAAGTCACCTTAGACACTCATTATGGTTGAAATCTCATTTATTGGGACAAATCCACAATGGGTCATTTCCTAAAGGTCTACAATTGGTATTATGTCCGTAATGCGATGCTTTACTTTATATGTTGGGGATGTATGTGGTATCGTTGGATCTATGTTGCAAAAGCTATAGAATTTCAAAGTATAAATGGCTTTTTAAAATTATGATAATTAGAATAATAATAAAATATATGAGACTTGCAGACAAGTGCTACTACTATCACATTCAATAAACATTTAGTAGTATGAACATATTCACTAGAGACATTTTTGGGCTAATAGCACAAGCTATACTAGTTTATATATTAAATTAGTATGTTTGTTTGTTTTGTTTTGGTTGTTTAATTTAGAAATTTGGGATTTCATGGATTGGTTGTTTCTATGGGGACGATATTGCTATTGTTGCAAAACAAATAAGGGTGCACTGACTTTGTTTTGTTGCATTCAAACTTACAATGTGAAAGTTATGAATTTTTTAATATAATCAAATAAATGATCAATCTTGACAATCATTTCTTTCATTTGAACCGGTATAACATGTATCATTGGTCCAATTGTCCTCCAAGCATAAAATCATTATTTAGTTTGCGTGAAAACGTCTTAACGAATGTCATATAATGGTCGTGCATCATAACTCTTCAAGTTTGTAATTCATGACTCTTCAAGTAACTTTGCAATGCATTGTCAAGATCAACCATTTATTTAATTCAATTTAAAAATTCATAACATTCACATTGTACATCCAAATGCCACTAAATAAAATCGAGGCACTCCTCCTCATCAAGAGGTTTCTAATGGTATAAAGAACATCCTCGGGAACTCATGGTCCATGAAATCTTTATAGACAAATAAAAAAATAAAAAATAAAACAAACAAACAAACAAACATTCTAATTTAAAGAATAGACTAGTGTGATTGAATTAGTGATAGTTTAGTAGAAGCGGTAGTAGTAGTTGTCTAAGGACATCTTTGTTCTTTGTAATCACATCTGGAGTAGCGATGGAGAGCTGAGAGCCTCGCTCAGTGCAGCTAGGAAGTGGAAGATCTGATAGAGAGTTACTATAGTGGAACTCTACAACATTCGGCATGTATCTGCAATGTTTGTATAATTCGTGTGTTGTAATGTTTGCTTGATGTTTGCTAGAGCGCTGCTAGTAGCGATACTGAATTTGCAAGCAGCACGAGTATCCAGATTCAGATCTAGATCATGATTATTTGCTTCCAAAGTGTGTTAAAGACCTGTTTCGTTCAAAGGGCACATAGCCATGTGCACTTATTATTTGAGAAAATTGCACAATTCTTCGAAATAATGTAAAAAAAAGGGGCTATAAACATGAACTAGTTTGAAAAAATTATGTATCAGTTATAAGGGCATTCATTACAAATATATGTATATAATGCAGTGTTTGGTAATTTTATATTTATCTATTCTGTAAAGTAATTTTGAATTTATCCAAAGATTCTAATTAATCTATATATCATTCTTTTACTCTGTAAATATAAATTGTAATGATAATTCTAGTCAAGACTTTCTTTTCTAAAAATGTCTAATAGCAAAAGAAGTGAGTATTTGCATAGTAACTACAAAATAATTCATGTAGAAAAGCTCGAGAACAAATGAGTGGATACAAATAATCATAACATTAAATTATAAATTCTTTCACTTTTTAGAATAACAATGTACTTGACCCGTTGAAAATAAATTGCTCAACATTCAAATAGAATAAGGCATAGAATAAATTTTGCAATACCCAATATTTGTGTAGCCAATAATTGCACAACCATTAAAATTAAAATTTTAGATGATAATGAATTGGTCTCATTGCAAAATAAATTACATTCACAACATTAATAACAATATTGATCAAGTTAACTTGTATAACCTTTTTCCATTATAATAGAAAATCAATACAAAGGTTTTTGTATTTTCTACACAAATATTATTTAGTTCTAAATAAATCCACATAATCACACAATTATTGTATTTCTTATTACATTTCAAAAACTTGGTTCCATCCTATGCACTAAACAAACCTCATACACCATATAGTGTAAATAAATGCATAAATAAATTTTGATCTATTACAAAAGAAATCTACATAAATCGTACATCCATCAAAGAAAATGCACAATACTAGTTGCATATGAAATTCCGACTATAGAACTCCTGC